>JAVJIF010013946.1:0-108219 GCA_038442645.1 Agave tequilana | reverse complement strand
AAGAATCTTCTCCTCTTCATTTTCTCTTCCCTCTCTTCTTCCTCTTTCCTCTCTTTCAATGGCCAAACATGCCAGTAGTTTTGCTAGTGTAGCGTCAACCCAAATCATATAATAATTACCTCTTGAAGACTGAATGATAAGCTGCGGAATTTAGTGCAATTTTGCTGTGTCTTTAGGAAAAGTTTGAGGGCCATGGCCATGGCCATCACAATCACACCGATGGAGGTCCTCAAGCAAGATTTATCATTTGAAAAGTTATTTTTTTCTACTTCTTTTCTTTTTGAGATGTGAATTGAAATAGAATTTAGACATTATGGGAGAATCTTGCCATCATACTTTATTTACCTTATTTGGTTAAAAAAAGGTGATGAGCACGAAGGAGCTGCCACTGTAGAGAGATTGATCTTGTGCTATACCGAAGTAGAAGAGTGAATTGACAAAAAAAAAATTACATCATCTCCCTCTCAAGCTGGATTGGATTAATATAATGCCTAATGTGGGTCGTTGAATCACATCAACAGATGAGATCTATTGAGGGAATTTATGTCACGGTTTTAGATTTTGTAATTCTCGATCCACATAGTAATTACTACAGAGCCTTATATCACAATTATATAATTGCGGTCACAACTGGTATACTTATCACATTCTCGAAATCACAGTATTGACTATCAACAATCATAATATATATAAGTTCGAGAGTACACCTCTCTACATTCTCAATCCAAACACAATAATCATCTTCATCATTAAACTTACTAAAACATATACAATCACGCATATCTCTTCAAACATAAGTAAAGATCAAACTATCTAACTTACAAGTCTAACACATATTACATAACATTTGGGTGATATATGTGTGAATAGTTACTCAAGAGAGGATATATATAGGTGAGACAAGAAGTTGGGTAATAAATTTTCATCTAGAAATCTCTCTCTCTCTCTCTCTCTCTCTCTCTCTCTCTCTCTCCCCCCCCCCCCCCCTCCCTCCCTCCCCCTCCCCCCGGCCCTCCAACTTTTGTCTTCATTAATTTATTTATATAAATACCTACATAAGTGTGTGTCTGTGTGTATGTATATATGTGTGTATGTATATATATATATACTTATATTTATCTCATTAATTAAATAATCGAACCTCCCTGCTGCACTCCCCCTCCTCCTTGACGACCTCCTCCAACCCCACATAGCTGTCTGGCTGGACGTCCGGCTGAACAACATCTCGGGGGATAGGGAGGCGGACGGGGTGAGGGAGTGGGGAGGGGGAGGCTTGTCACCGTTCGCCGGAGGGAGAAAGAGGGGAGGCCAGAAAAGGAGAAGGAAGAAAGAAAGAATGATATTTTAGACTTTTCAGGAGAGTTCAAAAAAATAATGATACACTTGTAAATGATGCCTTCCTCAGTTTTTTGGTGGCAATATCCGTTTCCGACCCAAGCCCAAGTGACTGAACAGGGCCCCATCCAACTCTTCAAACTAATGAGCAGGCCTTCAACTGAGGGGATGAGTAATGGGTGATGGACAAAGGTGTTGGCCCAACAGCCAGAGTCGGCATGGGCCTTGTTTGGCGGGGCCCTGTTGAGGCTGAGTTTGACCCAACATGCGAAGTTGAAATGCGAGTTCATCCCCTCCTCCCCAGTGGGTCCGGATCTCCGGCCCAACCCTGTGCGCACCCAGTTGGTGCATGTTGAAGACAAGTGGGGTCCATGTGCAATGCACAAGTAATTTCTGTGGTTAGATTTTTATTTTATTTTATTCTTTATTGTTTTGTTTCTCGCTTTGTTAACAAAAAAAAAAAAAAAATGGTCTTGAAGTTTAGTCGGAAACATCAAACACGTTTCCGATGCAACTTGGCATGAGTGGTTCACGGAACCTAAATTTAAGTTAGGTATGAGCGTGATTTACTGCACTGTAGTTTCAATTCATAGGACAGTAGTATAATATAATATAAAAAAATAATATAAATAATATTATTTTTTTAGAAATAACTGCAATTAAGATTTTAAAATTGAATCTTTTCTTAAAGCATGCGCTAGGGTCAAATTGACTATAGCTCAATCTGTAGAAGATGAATATTAAAGAAAAAGAAAACTAATCGCTATTGTCATGTTAATAAAAATTAAACTTTCTTATACAATACTATTTTTCTCACGCGCTTAGGGAAAACACTTTCATTTTCTTTTGCTATAACTGTAATTACAACACAAATTGTCAAACAAACAACATGTATGCATTCTAGTTATAGAAATAAAAGTTGTATGTAGTTAGATTCAAGATCACCACTCGGCCACATTCGCTGGACGACATCCCCTCATAATCTAATAATTTCAGTCATAATATGAGAACTGTGAAACTTGTTTAAATTCTGGATTCAACATTGTGCAATCATATTTAATCATGATAATTAGATAGTTTTCGAACCATTCACCGGTGAACCACCACTGAAGAATCAATCACCTTCAAGCTAAATGAATGAATTTACTCTTTGCTTTCACGTTTTACTCGTAAATTTCTCATTATATGCGCGGCTTTTGTGATTGAAATGCTCGCCTCTTTGTTTGTTTTTTTTTGTTTTTTTTTTTTTTGGGTTTGGGGTTTTTTTTTGGGTAGCATGAAAAAGTGATATGAGTGATGCCTAAAAGATTTGACTTTTCTTTTCTTTGTTTTTGCTGCACTTTTATTGTTATAGGAAAAATGACTTCTCCCTATTTAGTGAAAATTTCTGAATATTTGTGCGTAGCGTGGCGGAAAGAGATGCCCCCACGTTTGAAGGTGTACTTTCACGAGTCCGGCACAATAACCTAATGTGGCCCGATGTATAAATCCCCTTTTATTAAATGGGAGCAAACTAGCAAGCATAGGTCGGGGTGTCAAGTGCCTGGCCCGGTACGGCAACCCGTACAGGCACGGTCCGGGGAAGCCGAGTCCCGGGTCCGGCTAAGCCCATGGCCGGACCCAAGTCCGCCAAAGACAGCCCACGGCCCGCCCGAGTCGTGCCAGGCCAGGCGCTGGCACGGCCCGCTCGGGTCGGGCCGGAAATTCCCAACAGCTATATAGCCATTGGGTGCTAGGCCCGGCCAGGCAACCCAATGACTATTGTAGCCGTTAGGGGGCCTAGGGGTTTTGTTGTGTGTGTGTGTGCGCGCGCGCCCCTACCTGGTATATGATGAGTAGGCCTGTCAATGGGTCGGGTCCAGACCCAGACTGGACCCAATTAAGCGGGTATGGAAAGGGTTGCTCTATACCCATACCCATTTACCCGTATACCCGATTATTAAATGGGATGAGTCTGATTTTACTTGAACCAGACCCGATTACCCATTTACCCATTTCAAAACATAAATATAAATAATACTAATAGAATTAAACTCCTAGAGATCTAGGCTTCAGACTCCATGAGTAAATGATTTTTTGTGCTTTAAGTGATGAAGACTGTTGGTTAATTAGTGGATGATCATATTGTTGTGTTTCTCCAAATAAATTAGGGAGCCTTGCTTTAAATTTTTTCTTTATTAAAGTCTTTCATCAAAAAATTTCCCTCCACCTCTTGCACCTAGTTGCATTTCATTCTTTATTGATATTAAAACATGCTTTTTTTCTTTTTACAAAAGTTTTTTCCCCTCTCCTCATATATTTTTGTTACTGTTTTTGTTTATGTATCTTGTTTTTTTTTTTGTTATGGGTTCGGGTACAGGTCTGGACCCGCGGGTACAGCGGGTCCGGGTATGGAAACTCACCTTCTGGACCCGCGGGTAAACGGGTTCTTGGGTAAACGGGTCCGGGTCTGGTACCACCTGTACCGCCCTGAACCCGACCATTGACAGGCCTAATGGTGAGTTTGGTGACATTTTTGCAAAAAAAAAAATGCAAAAAATACTCCTGTTTTCCTCGATAAATACTTCATCTTTCCCACTCTATTTCATCACAAACAAAAATCTCTTAAATATCTAAAAAAGATTGTTGGATCATTAATAAAAATCGAGATGCAATCGAGATCAGATGCGGGAAATTGGATGCAAAAAAGAGAAGTCAAAATAAAACAATTGACGAACTCATTGAAGATTCTCTAGACAACTCCCCAAAAGATGAATGAGAACTTGTAATTTTTTTATTTATGAATGATAAAATGTATGAAGACTTTTACTTTTTTATTCATTAATGATAAATTTAAAAAAAATTTAATTTATACTTCAATTGTATTTATATCCATTATCCATTTTATTGAATCATTAATAAAAATTTACATTTTTATTTCACAGCTTGTAATTTTCTTTGACAATTTTTTCACAACTTGGATCAATAATTTTTTAGATTATTTTTAGAAACTTTAAGATTTTTTTTTATTTTTGATTTTGTTTAATAAGGTAGGTCTCCCGTGCCGTGGGCCGGCTCCGGGTTCTAGAAATGAAACCAGGGCCCTGACCGGCCAGCATTTAGTCCGGGCGGGCCGCGCTCGGCCGGGCTCGGCCCGCTTGACACTGTGAAGGCGCATTTTTTTAAAATTCCCAATAGAATGTATTTTTTTTATTATATATGTAAGAATGGAAACATTACAATATTACCGACAGAAAACCCAATGGGTAGAATAGAATACAATATAAAGGGAATCTATTTTTTGTAATTTTTTTCAAAAAATAAAATGAAATTTTCCTCCCATTCTTTTTGTCCAATCGAGCAATCTCGCATATAGAATTTTGCTTTATAAAGGAGAAATAATAAAGAGAAAATACTCATGTACCAATTACCAATAACTTTTCTGAACATTTTTCATAAAAACAGGATTCTTTATATATCTAGGAGATCTTTAAGAATTAATTTCAATTTTTAAAATTAACTTTTTTCAGTCTCCGCATAAAAAAGGCCCATTTTTATGTTTTATTAAAATCTGATAATCTTTGGACCAATGTTTAAAATAACGATAACGTAACAATAGCGTTTTTCCTTTGTTATGTTAAAATAAGTTATAACGTAACACATAACGTAAGTTACACGATTTAATATTTTTTAATAAAAATAAATATATATACTATATTTAAGAATTTTATAAACAGGAAAATAAATTTAAAAAATCTAAAAAATATCAAAACAATATATAACATATTTAACAAGTCTCACAACAATTTTTAGCAAGCATCGAGAAACTGAAGTGCCCCGATATCGTGCGCTTCCTCGTCAATTTAAGAGAGATCAGAAAGAGATCGACGATGAATTCCTCGTTAATTCAAGAGTCGTGCGGCTTTTTGATTTTTTTGGAGCGTCACGACGGCGAGTTCCTCGTCAATTGAAGAGAGATCAAAGAGAGGGACTGGGGCGCTTCAATACTTGCCGATGAGAGAGATATAATTGAAGAGAAACGCAGAGAGAAGAAGAACAGCACAAGAGAGTCATTGTCGTCGTCGCCATCATCGTCTACTGCAGAGAGAGGATGCACTGGATTGCTTCGATGCTTCGCTCGCCGTCGCCAATTTAGGGTTTCATGTTGATTTGATTTGTGGAGAGAAATCGCTTCGCTGTTTTATATTTAGCAACCCATATAAATAACGTAAGTTACGAACGTTACATAACGTAACGCTCGTAACGCTCCATAAAACGCTCGTTACTGGGAACTGCATTTTTTTGCTAGTGTTATATAACGGTCGGGTGCCGTTATGTTCTATAACGGGTTATAACGAGTTATATAACGAGTTTTTTAAAACATTGCTTTGGACATCTGCATAAAAGACACTCATTCTCCATTTTTTTTCCTTTTATTCTTTTCAAAGTAAAACTACAGCTGAGTATTAAACCTATACTCCCTCATTAAGCATTGAGACATATTTTTTTTACCCTGTTTTTATTCAAACTATTATATCTTATCATAACTATATTGTTATCTTATTCAAATTCTTTTTTTCCTTAACAATTCAGGAGATGGAAATAATAATGTCAACAATTTGACTGCCGTGACAAATCTCAAATTTCAAAACAAGAAACAAAAGCGGATGCATTTTGTGCAACCACCACAAAATTCTCATGAACGTTTACATTTATTTTGAGCTCAAGAGAGAACCAAATTGATGTAAACTCAGAATCATGAGGCACCCTCTGCCTTCACCTTCTCGATCAAGTCCGCGGCATCTTGAACGGTCGAGATGTTCTCGGCCCCGCCTTCTCCGATCGACACCCCGAACTTCTCCTCCAGTGCCATCATAATCTCCACCTGGAGAAAATTATTTTGCTTCTGACAGTTAGCAAATTGATGAATAAAATTCTAATGAGATTGCATGGGTCAATGATTTTGTTTTTTTTTTACGCACTGTGTCGAGTGAATCAGCTCCCAAGTCTGCGAATTTGGTTTGAGGTGTCACGGTGCTCTCTTCAATAGATAGCTGCTTTGCAATGGTGCTCTGAACAACACCAAGAGTCTCAGGCTGAGCCTGCACGATGCAACGATTGCAACATTTTGAGCAAGATAATTTAACTTTTGATTTTTATTAAACCCCATACATTTATATTTAGTAGTTCTGAAAATTTTGGCTTAAGATGAATGCATAGAGGAATTATTGTATCTTACAACTGAGCAAGAGATATTGGTCTTGAAGCAGTTTGTCAAGGGGGAAGACCTCTTTGTTGCTACTTTGAGCTGAATCCTCTGCAGGAGCCTCTCACCAACCATAGGCACCCTCTGTAAAAGGAGTCATGCAAAGTTACAAAAAATATCAATTTCAAGCAAATTTTCAATAGTTGAGAGATTATATATGTGATGCAATCACCATAGCATTGAGCTTGCCAGGCACGGCGGCGGCGGCGGCGGCGGCGGTCAACGAGAGAGGAGATGAAGAGAGAAGAGAAGCCATGGACTATGATCTCAAATATGAGCGATAGGAATTTTCAGATTCCAAGCTGGTGAGATTATGGTTCCCAGTGTTTGGGGTTTGTTATATAGCATTCTCTCACACTAATTGATGAAGTTTGGGGGTGAGGAAACCAAAGTGGTTTGTTGTAGTAATAGCCTTGTGCTTGTGAATTGGGTGGTCGATACAATGCGATCTTGGTGTCTGCTTATGATTGTTTTCCCATAGTTGCCGCTATGATACACTTGGAAAATTTGATCCTTTGAAATGCAAAAAGAAGTGCTTCAAATCGTTGCTATTTGACTCAGACTTATTCTAAAAAAGTCAAGGTATTTCGAATTGTTTGTTGACACGAACAAAGTAAGGAAAAACCTCTGAAGTGACTTCAATATTGGACCTTGGACATATATTAGTCCTGAATTTAATTAAAAATAATAGAAGAAGTTTCATTTGCTCAATGAATTATCCCCCTAATCCTTTTTTTTTTTTTGTTTACTACTTCTTATGAATCTAAACAAAGGAATTTCGATAGACCCGGAAAAAAAGAAATAGTAATCTTTGACGAACAAAATAAAAATTATTATTATTTCTAAATAAAAAATAACAAAAAATGGAAGTTCCTCTTCTTAAGTAATGGAATGTCTTGTTTAACATATTAACTACTGCTAGTTGTAGTTAAAGTTTGAACTTGAATTATAGACATGACACTATGAGCTTATTCAATTTCAACTAATATAATAGTCATAAAAATTTCTTTTCGAATTTTACTTTTCTTTTTCTCATTTCCCCCCAGTATATTATATATGTATATGTGACATGCACTATTCATTCTAGTTCCTACTGCTTTTTTACTTATCATCTATGTAAAAACAGTTAGTCAAAATGATTAATTTGAATTATTAATTCTTATCAATGATTTAAGAAATGAAAGAGCATCCAAATCTGAATCAATACCAGCAAAAACATCTCTGAACAAGGCTCTAGCGCCATGCCAAATATGCCCGAAAAAGAATAGCAAAGCAAACGTAGCATGCCCAAAAGTGAACCAACCCCTTGGAGTGCTACGAAAAACACCATCAGATTTCAAAGTAGCCTGGTCTAATTCAAAATTTTCACCTAATTGCTTGCGCCTCGTAAAAAGAACTAGCGGGCTGGTGAATCATAACCCGGATAATATTTGATATAACATCATGCATAAACGGGATTTACTTGTTCAGATTCTACATATTGATCATTTTGCATTAAAATCAAACTTTTTGGTAGAATATTCACACTATGTATAATATCCCGACTCTCAATAGTTACAAACAAGTCTATGGAGCATAGAAAAGCAGGTTGCCCATCACTGGTACGTGTGGGATGCACCAAATACTCGTTGAACTTTATTTTTCTATCAAGAAGGAGTTCGTACATGTTCGACAGTACCGCCTGTGAATACTCTCCTTTTGGGGGGAAGGATTGTTAGTGTGGATGATTTAGAAGATTTAATTTGGGAACATGTATGGTTAGGTTCCATTTGTATATTTGGTGAAATTTAGCATATTTTAACCAAACCTTTTGCGCCGTGCATTTGTGTGCATTTGTATGGTCTTGGTGTCTGCTTATGATTAAGTTTTCCTAGAGTTCGCTATTCACACTTAAAAAATTTGGTGTGGTCAAAATTGGGCAGGGTCACAGCCAAAGTTGCCGTTAAGATTACAAAACTAGAGAAGAGTTTTATCAATTTTTATCAAATACAATCTAGTAGCTGCTTAATTTTAAGCTTTTTCTTCGCTTACTTAAAAGGTAAAAGTTAAATTAAATTAAAAATAATAACATTACAATACATTTTCTTCTCGATATTTCCTTAAATAAAATTCCCTTGAAAAAAACACTTAATAGTTCTAAAATACAGAAACAAAAAAATATCCTACGGAAAATAAAATCTTGAAGCTAAAAACTCAACTCAAAAAAAAACAAATAAAAATATCCAAAGATAGTGTGCAATACATCCAATTAACAATTTACAGTCCTTTTCTACCCTTTCTATGAAAAAAAACAATAGTGAATAAACAAATAATCTACTTGCAGTTTCATCCAACATTTCATCACAATGATCAGGATTCACAACAGTCTCACGAGAATGAAAAGGCATTGTTGAACTCGCTATGGCCACTAATACAAGGTTCAGTGCTACTTCCATTACCAAGCAGAATGAAGCCTGCTCAGTAGTACAGATCCACAAATTAATCTAAGTAAAAACAAATAGAGAGGAAAAATACCTACCCGAAAAAAGTAGCCCACAATATAAAAGAAAGCCATGAATGAGACGTGACTGAAAACTGCAAGTCATTCTTTATACGAGTTACATGCATAACTTATGAGCTTCAAGTGGTCCAACAGAAAAAACCAATATCAAAATTTCATTTATGCCTGTACACAACTTACATTTATCTGCGATAAGGCCGGCTCATTGCGCCACCACTAAAATAGGTCAGTTAAGAAAACAGCCAAAACTTGTACAGCTCACTTGTTTCCATGACATTCGACAAAAAACATACCATTATGCCTCTAGAAAGTTATGCTACTCACTCACTGATCCATGAATGAGTCGGAAGTCAAAAGTTACACCACATGAATGAGTCAGAAGTCGATAAAAATGTCCAGGTGAAATTTTTCTCTAACAAATAAGAACAAGCAGAGGCAAAAAAAAAAATGAAAGCGAGATGAAGAGAGAGAGAAGTATATCCCCGATAGATCAGAATAAGGAAAATGAAACATATAGCAGATGACATCCGGAGCACGGCTTGCTAGGGCATACCTGAACTCAAATAGTGTATAAACTCAGAGATGAGAGATGATCTTGAATTATGATCATATGAGAGGCATGCCATGATGAAGCGGAAAAAGGCTGGACAAGCCAGCATAGATCACCTTCTAAGCAAATCTTAACCAATGGTGCTTAAGCTTTAATACAGATCACAACTTAAAAATGAAAAATCAAATGGGACAGCCAAACACATCAAAAGAGCATTTGGGGTGATGTTAGCATACTTCTGGATTTCATCTTCAGACAATGGAACTGTAGAGAGAAAATTGTTTGAAATTTCAATTCCAGCACAAATATTCCAACCAAATGGTTACATATGAACGTTTCAAATGAGCTTTATGAAGGAAAGCCCCAGATAGAAATTAGTAGCAGAAAATGCTAATAAGCAATATAACTATTCGGACAGCAAATCAGTCATCAGAGAACAGTAAATCCCGAGAATATGAAGTCCACTATAGTTAAAGATGCATGGAAGAAACATCAAAAGAAACATAAGAGAGAACCTATGAGATTTCTAGAATATGATCAGATAGTTGAATAAAGGATGAAGAATATCTCCCAATGAAAAGTTGGCAGCAGCTCTTCACAGTCTTGATTAGACAGAGGAAACCAAAAGAGCCCAGGAGTTTTTAGGAGCACACACTTCCTTTACACAGCCTAGGAATCAAAAAGATGAGTTGCACTGCCAGAAAGCCAAAAGATGACCTGATGATACTGTGAACATATTTCTTTTCATCTTAGGTTGACATGATAAATAGCTGAATCATGTTCTCAGCTGCTCGTTTTTGCTCGGTGGTGCCAGAAATCAGGGCTATCCTTTCTGAACGAGATGTTTTTGACTCGACAATCTCTACATGTGCTCCAGAGATCTGAGACAAAGATAAGATGAATTCAAAACTGATTTTGCTTTGAATCCTTACTAGCATTCAATGAAGAGGAGAAAAAAAAAAAAATACAATACTAACAATAATAGTAAGAGTGCTAGGCTCAGGCAATGTTCCCACTAAGAGAGAAAAAGAGAGAAAACCCACCTTCTTAATGTTATCAATGTTTGCTCCACCTTTACCCATAACTTTGGTCAAGGCACTGGAAGGAATCACCACCTCCCTGTATAGAGACAATCTGCATGAGAGTGAACAAAAGCAAGAGAAAATAAAACTTGTTATCATCTGAACTACTACCTACTGCTATTTCCAGTGCTAGTAGGTAAGTTGAATAGTTGTCCAATTATTGCTCAAAATACACAACATACATATGCTTATTTATCACCCTCCAAAGTACTGTTTTGGAGTAAGCAAATCTGCTATGCACGCAAGAGTAATCAGATCTGATATGTATGCAACATCCTATGCAATATGAAGCCAACATTTATTCCACAATATTGGATTGATTAATTAAATAATGAGAAGCATAAAGCTCATCATTCATGCTAAACTTTGTTTACAATACGCTGCAAAATTCCGATAACTCAGCGAGGTGATTTGAAGATATAAGTGGCCAAGTCAGTTCTGAAACCAGCTATAAACCAAGAATTAAGTACACATAATAGAAGTGGGAAAGTGCATACCCTCCATAACCTTTTGAAGAATACGAAGAAAGAGATCCATATCCATTGTCTCCACCCTTCACAAACAGCAGACGACATAAAGATGTCAGAGCAGTACACGGAGAGAGACTTCAGACTACTTAAGTGTAATGGAAATTCAGTGTACCTGCAAGGAATTGTATCCATATAAACTGCTGCCAGTAAACATTCCAATTCCGCCCCTTTCAGACTCAACTCTCTGATCATAACCGATAGGTGCAACTGGAGTAACACTAGGCAAAATTGGTTGCACAGGCAGACTACTTGAATACATAGAATCAACCGGAGGTGGATTACTGCGGCTGCTGTCCCTCTCTCTAAGAGCATCTTCCCTGAGCCTTATAATTATCTGCACGAGAGCGTCTCGCAGATTACCTACCTCTCCAAACACCTACATGAATGAGATAAATTTTACAAAAGCAGTCCCTAGGCGACAGGATAAAAGAGCAAATATGTTTTCAGAAAAAATGTCAAACCTCCACAAGCTCATCATTGGCAGCAGCACGCTTGGGTTTTTTCACCTTTTGAGATACGAATATCTGCCATAGTTTTCTTTCGCATTTCATTTATAATTGCACCACTCTTTCCAATGAGACAGCCGATGACCTTCGAGGGAACAAGGAGGCGCATATTAACAGTTTCATCATCCTCATCATTAATCTTGCTTTGAAGGAGCAAAACAGCTTCAATGGAGGCGGACTTGAAGTCCTCAGTGGACTGCACATATACATCAAATATCAAGCCAAAAGGTAACATGTTATAGCGAGAACAAAAGAGCAAGAAAAGGAACAGGGTCTAAACCTCTGTAGATGTGACAGTGATAACACATTCTTCAGTGTCATGCTTTGTATCATCAACGTCAACTTGTGCTCCACTAGCCTGCCTTATACTTTTTATGGTACTTCCTCCTTTACCAATAACGCGTCCTATCTTGTCAGATGGACAGAGCACTTGTACTACTAACTCCTCTGATCTTGACTGACTACTGTATCCAGGCACAACTGGAAGGGAAGACGGCCATGCACTAGCAGTGTCAGCATATCCATGGAGCTCAGAAACCTGTGGTGTTGCACCTACAGCAGCAAGTGCAGTTCTCGCAGGGGGGATAATAACATCTGCACCTGGGAAGAAACTACCTGCAGGATATATGGGGAGGTCTGATGGAATAATAATTGGTGGAAGTTCTGGAACAGAAGTATCAAGGGAAATCTCTTCTTTCGGGGAAAATTTGTACATTATAGCAGAAACTGCAAAAAGTGCCTTGTATACTGCCTCAGCGTCACCAGTTATCTGCTTAAAGCATGTATAGATCAGAAATCAATACAAAAGACAACATAAAAAGATTATGTGAGGCAAGATATGACCAGGGAGGCAAGAATACTCATAAAATTATATTCACAATAGTGTATGTTCAGGGAAGCAATTTACGATCGTGGATCCCAGTTGACAATTTAAATTCCAAACATCTTTCATAAAATCCTTGTAAGCAGATTTGGCAGCTAACACCCTTCAAAAAAAAAAAAGGAAAAAGGGATTCAAGTTGAACTGAAAACTGCATTTGGCAATCATATTACCTATGAAGCCTACTACTTCCTACAGGAGACCAACACTACGTATCAATACTCAGGCCATTCATAAAATCCTTACAAGCAGATTTGGCAGCTTAAACTTTTCAAGGAAAGGAAAACGGGAACTGGTTTGTGCCTATACAAAAAATGGCTGGCTAAGCTCACATATGAAAGGGAGTAAAGTTGAACTGAAACTGTGCATTTGGCCAGCATATTACCTATGAAGCATGCTAGTTCCAATAGGAGACCGAAACTACGTATAAATACTCAGATACTCAAATGCTTGACGGATATGTCAAGTACTCTTTTGATGTACACTAAAATTTAGAATTATTTTAGATGTTCTGGAGATGTATCAGAGATTAAGAAGTTGAAAATCTATTGATGTAAGCCAGGGTACAGAATTCAATTTGATAGCTGATTGATAATAGCAACATTCATCAGTAACCAGTGTCATCTAAATGTCATATGAGTGATGTTCCATTAAATTTTCCTTCAAAGATTCATGAAGGAAGTCAGAATTCAAAGGAAAATTATTTTGTTTGCTCTATGCAATGTTGAAAACAGCGATAGCATAAAAGCGTAGCTCTCCACCTCCTTATAGCTAAAAGTGCAAATAGCTTAGCATAAGCGTAAGCCACATGGTTTTTTTATTTTAAATAAAAAACATTCCTAAATAAAGTAATAAATTGGGAAAATATTTTAAAATATCTAAAAATATCTAAAAAAAAGACCACCACATATATTTTTAATGTATAAAAATATCACTAGAACCACACCACGTAAGTAAAACTAGGAAAAAAACTATTGAACCAACATGAATCCACTATGACCGAAACCCAAATGCATTAAATATATAACAGAAATAATATAACAAAAAAAAAATCCACCTACAGTTCACCAGTGTTCACTTCTGCGGATCGAGGAACATGAAAGTGGGGATGTAGTCTGAGGCTTCATGATCAGCCTTGCCGTGTCAATTGGGACTCACTAGGGTTGATCAACATCATAGGTGTTTGTTGTCAAAGATTGAGGTCTCAATGATTCACTAATGGGTCATTGATATTTCATTGCAATCTCTAGCCACTGAAGACGATGTTTCATCACTCGAGAGAAAAGAAAGCACTATATTGTTGATTTAGCTATGTTAAGATAGCTCCCAACTCACCCACTTAAGTAGTAAGAAAAAAAATTAAAATATTGTAGCGTAACCATAGAAAAGCATACCTAGTGTATGCTATTTTAAAATAGCGGACACTACATTGTTTCTTAGAGTGCTACAAAGCATAAAAGGAGTGCTTCTCTACAATACTAGTTTTTGGGCTATAAAGCTAGCTTTTTTAACATTCGACTCTATTGACTCTGACCTCCTTGACCATCACTAGATAACCCCCCCATCCCCCCCTCCATCCCCCACCCCACCCCAAAAGGGAAAAAGAAAACGAAAAGCGTTGAAATCAGTTAGAGAAATAAGTTAGAGAACAAGAATTGACATTAAGAAAATTCAAAAGATTGAAGGATGTTATGTAAATTATATCCGGTGATTTGCAACTATAAATGTGTGAATCCAAGTTGGATAATGGACAGAAGAAATGTGAGCAGATTTGCAACCATCTAGATAGACAGAAGCAAAGTTGCATCCTATTTGGGTTATTGCCCTCACAAGCTTGTGTATCTTTTCTCAAAACAAAAGCCTAAAAAAAGTCTTTTGAATAAATTATAAGTATGTCATTAAAATATTAGACTAAGAAAAATAAAAGACATTCTGGTCAGGAGAACTGCTAGTTATTTTTTATGTCTTAGTCTATTTTTGAGTTTAATGTTTTCTTTTATTGTGTTTTAGTACATCGGTTATAACCAAGACTAAACTTTTTGAAAAGCCTATTTATAGGTCTTAGTACTTTTTTATTCAGTAGACAACGAATAAATGAAAAACTTTTCAGTTAAAATTTTTTGAGTGTGCTCTTGAGTTTTGGGCGCAAGCTCATGGCGTAAGGGGTGTGAAGTCCGCGCAAGGGGTACGAAGCCCAAATTTATCTGGTTCTATCTCTAAACCCTAATCTCTTTTTTTTTTTCAAAACCCTATTTTTCTCTTTACTTTGGATTGAAGGTGACTGTGATCATGTATTACACTATTTTGGTATCAGATCTTCTGGTTTCAACCCCCTTCAAAAAATTTCCTCTTCTCTTAGAACCCTAGTTCTATATCTGAAACCCTAGATTTAGAACAAATCCAAATCACATCCAAAAAAAATTCTGTAGCAAATTTCTACAAAATCCATCAAAAATCCACAAAAAATTCCAAATCCTCATCGTACATCTTCCGAAATTTTTTAAAAAAAACTCAGATTACATCTTCTCCTCTTCCCTCCCTCTGAAACTCTAACCCTAGTTCTCCCGCCGCTGTCACTCTCTGCCGCTACCCTGCCCACCGCCGCCACCAAATCTCCCCTCGCGCCGCCCACCGTCATCTCCAAATCACCCACCGCCACCAGCACTGATCACTAGCACCACCTTTCCCTCCACCACCTTCCCTCCACCCTAACCTCCTCATCACCATCAGTACACAAGTGTTTACCACAAAAGTAAAACCCCATGAATAAAATTCAGTGCATAAAGATTAGAGATTACCCAATAACCTCAGTGGCTCGAACTGGACTCAATCAGACTGAAAATGTGGCCATAACTCTGATTTTCTGTTGCTGGGCCAATACCGGCATCAAACATGGGCTCCTTGAGGTCGGATCTGCTGCTCAAGCACGGTTCAAGGTATCGGCTGAGTCGGATACGACTCGGCCGAGTCATATCCGACTCGACCGCTGACGGTCCGACTCAGACTCCCGAGTCGATGGGTGGGCGCCGAGTCGAGTCCGAGTCGGACCCGACCCCGGTCGACTTGGCGCCCGTGAATCCCAACTTAAAGGGGGCAGAGAGAGATCTGATCTGATCTCTCTCTCACGCTACCCCTCCCTCTCGCGTTCTGCAGCAGCAAATGATACCCCCCCGGTCGCTGTCACTGTCGCCGTCAATCTCTCGCCCTCGCAGGTACCTCTCCCTCTCTCCCTCTCCCTCTCCCTCTGTGTCTCTCTCTCTCTCTCGGACTCTCTCCCTCTCCCTCCCTCTCTCTCTGTCGGACTCTCTCCCTCTCCCTCTCTCTCTGCCTCTCTCCCCCTCTCTGTCTCCGTCTCTCTCTCCCTCTGTGTCCCTCTCTCTTTTCCTTTCTGTCTCTGTCTCTCTCTCCCTCTCTCTGTGTCTCTCTATGTCCCTCTCTCTCCCTCTCTGTCTCTCTCTGTGTCTCTCTCTCTCTCTCTGTCCCTCTCTCTCCCTCTGTGTCTCCGTCTCTCTCCCTCCCCCCTCTGTGTCTCCCTCTCTCTCCTTCTCTGTCTCCGTCTCTCTCCCTCTCCTCTCTCTGTTCCTCTCTCTCCCTCAGTCTCTCTCCCCCTCTGTTTCTCTCTCCCCTCAGTTTAATTTATTTGAGTTTAATGTAATTTAAATTAGTTTAGTTTAGTTAAACTTAATTTAAGTTAATTTAATTTAATAAAATTTTGTATTATAATTAAGTTAGGTAATTTAATAATTTTATTGAAGTTAGGTAATTAAGTAAGTGTCAGGTTAATCTAGTATAAACTAGTTTAGTTTAATTTAATTTAGTTTCATTTAATTGAGTTTAATTAATTTAATTAGTTTAGTTAACTTAATTTAAGTTATTTAATTTAATAAAGTTTTGTAATTATAATTAAGTTAGGTAATTTAATAATTTTATTGAAGTTAGGTAATTAAGTTAGTTTAGCTTAATCTAGTATAAACTAGTTTAGTTTAATTTAATTTAGTTTCATTTAGTTGAGTTTAATTTAATGTTGTTTTAATTTAGTTAATTTTAGTTTTAATTTAATTTAACAGAGACATTTTTTTTAAATTCAGTATAGCTCCAAAGCAATGCGATATTGGATGGGAACATGGTACCCCTGTTGGTGGAAGTAGAAAACTTGTGAAGTGTAATTATTGTGGGAAACAAGTCCATGGTGGTATCACCAGATTGAAACAACATATAGCACATGTACCCGGTCAGGTGGAAGGATGCTTGCGAGTATCAAAAGAGGTATCTCAAATAATGAGACATCTTTCTGAAGGTAGCAAAGAAAGAGCGGTCATAACATCCAAAAAGAGCGACTTATGAGATCTTTAAGTGAGTAAGATTTTTATGATGTGACCGATGAATATTCTGATAATGAAATTGAAGAAGTTGGTGACTTAGAAGGAGTTGAAAGAAGACAACTAAAATAAGCTATGAAAGAAAGTCGTGAAATGGCTTGGAGATCGACAGAAGGAGTTGATATTAGTGGCAGTAGTTCGCAGCCTTCAGGATCAGGGATTAACCGTGGGTTGTGTCAGAGTATGACTATGAGAGAAGCTGAAATTCCAGCCCGTGGTATTGATCCTTACATGTTCCCAACAAAACAAAAATCAATCAAAAGAATGTTCTCAACTGAGAATATTAAAAAGGTTAGAAAATTCATGGCGAAATTCTTTCACTACAATGCAATACCATTCAATGCAGCTGCTAGTGGTCCTTACTACCAAGCCATGATTAATACTATTATAGAGGCAGGCCCAAGTGTAAAAGGCTCTAAGGGTACCAGATTGGCAATCTATATTTAGAGGAGGAAATGAAAGAAATTGAAGTATATATTGCTTCAATAAAAACAAAATGGCCGCAGTATGGTTGCACGATCATGTGTAATGGATGAAGTTCTCGGAATAGAAAGCCTATTGTTAATTTCATGATTTATTGTGATAGAAGCATGATCATCATACTTCTGTTGATACTACTAATATCTCGAAGACTGCTGATTATATATTCTCACTAATGGATAAAGTTGTTGATGAAGTTGGTGAAGAAAATATCGTGCAGGTTGTAACAGATAATGAGTCAAGTTTCAAAGCAGCTGGTCACATGTTGATGGAGAAGAGAAAACACTTATTTTGGTCTCCCTGTGCAGCACATTGCATTGATTTGATGCTTGAAGATATTGGCTCTGTGAAATCAGTCAAGGAGACATTAGATGATGCTAAAATGATCACATCATTCATTTACAATATCCTCAAAGTGGTGAATTTAATGAAGCTATTTACCAGAGATAGAGATTTGTTGAGACTAGATATAACACGATTTGCCACCGAGTTTATTTCTATTGAAAGCCTTATTCGTTATGAGCAAGATTTGAAAAGAATGTGTACGACTACCGAATGACGTGAATTCAACAAGGAAAGGAGTAGAAGAAGTGTGCGAGATAAGGTTTCTAATCTCATTCTGACTGACCGTTTTGAAAGAAGGCAAGAGAGGTCCAAAACATTATGGACCCTCTTGTTAGAGTCTTAAAGATAGTGGACCAGGACAAGAAACCTATATTATCTATTATATATGAAGCTATGGATAGAGCAAAATTGGCTATAAAGGCATCAAATAAGAACTGGAAAAAGTACTGGGATATCATTGATAGAAGATGGGAGAGACAATTGCATAAACACTTACATGCTGTTGGTAATTCATTTGCTTAGAAATCATATTTGTTGACTAAAAAATGAAGCTGTCATATCATAACAATCATGTGTTTACATTATTGCAGCATATTTTTTAAATTCAGCACTCCAATATTCAAAAAAAATTCTACACATCCAGAAGTGAGAAATGGATTAAAAGAGGTCATTAAAAGATTGGAGCCAGATTTGAATAAACAAGCAAGAGCTATTAATGAGGTAATAATAATTTATTTATTTCATCGAGATAATGTTATGCAAATATTAACACTTGTGATGCGTATTCTCACAGATAAAATTATTTGTGGATGGAGTTGGAGAATTTAAAAGCTCACTGACTAGAAGAGCAGTGCAACAATCTCTTCAAGCTGATTGGTGGATTAATTATGGCGAAGCTCCCACCTGCAAAAAATTGCCATCAAAATTTTAAGCCAAACATGTTCTTCATCGGGTTGTGAAAGAAATTGAAGCACGTGATCGCTGATTCATACAAAATTGCGCAACCGGTTGATAATGAACAAGTTGCATTATGCGGTTGCGAGTAAGAAACTTGACATGCAGAAGCGACATTGATGATTATTATAACCCAATTGATCTGAATAATATTTTCAATGATGATATTTTAGATGAGTGGATTCGTGAGGGAGAACAGCCGATGTTACCACCAGATGACTTAGGTTAGTTGAATGAAGGTATTCGTCGTAGTGACGAAAGTGGCGGTGATGGCGGTGATGATGGTGATGGCGGTGATGATGACGGCGGTGATGGTGGTGATGGCGGTGACGGCGGTGATGGTGGTAATGATGAAGAGACTCATGGTGTTGGTAGAAGCCAACGAGGTGGTGCTATAACATGGGATTCAGAATATTATGCCACACAAGATACAGATCTTGGAGGCCAGGCGGGATTTCGCAACAACGTAGGCATTTGGATCGATTGGTCGATTTCAGTTCTAACGATGATTATTCGAGTGGACATGATAACTACTCACATGGTCATCAAGTCTTGAAGACCATTTACAGGGGTTGGGTTTGACATCTGGCCAATATTCTGGCACTGATTATTCTAGCACTGGTAAATATTCTACTAGCAGTACTGAATATCGAGATTTTTGGGTATTATCACCATGGAGCTGATATTGTACAACCCCTACCGCCATATTACTCTGATAGTGGATCCTCTGGCCAATCATCTCAGCCTACAGGATCTCACCCACAAACATATTATTATCCTTATGGAAACTATATGCCTGGTTTCTATACTTATCGCGGGGATGATGATAATGATGATTTTGTGCCTCCTCGTAATTCAATATGAAAATGACTATATTAGCAGGTACTTATGACTTATTTTGTGCAATTTACTATATTATGCATGTATTTTGATATTTTTCTACAGAGACGCTTGTATTTATGCTTTCACGTTATGTTTTGAGTGCTAGGTGATATGTTTTGAATATGTGATACATGAATTCTGATGTCTACATTTTTTTATGATTTGTCATGATTTTTTCATAATTTTTTGTGGCGTTCTATGTAGCGTTTTGCGCGTATCGTCCGAGTACGATCCGAGTCGCCGAGACCGATCCATCTCGGTGCCGGCCGAGTCGGCGGCCGAAACTGAGACTTTGAACCATGTGCTCAAGTGCGACAAATTCTCTTCAATGGCTTTGGGGCTCAATCACAAACCCAACGCTTCAAACAGAGCTCGAAAAGGATACCGAACAGGCGAGAACACTCTGAACTGAGACTGTGCAAACTGCTAGCAGATTTTGCTCGCTGAGTCGACTCAGTCTGAGTTGACTCGGTCTGAACCGGCTGTGGCTCAGTTTGAGCTGACTCAGTTGGAAACGAGTCAGATTGAAGTGAACCAGGTTGGTTGGATTGTGGACCCGAACCCAACTCATGCGGTTTGGATCTTGAAACAAAACCCAGGTCAAGTAAGTCTTGAATCAAACCCGAACTCCAATACCTAATTCAATAAAGCCCGCTAATCTCTTCTTCTTCACCTAATCAAAATTTAGGGTTTCAAAAACCAGATGAAGGTGACGGCGAACGCAGATGAAGGCGGCGGCGATCTTCGTGGGTTGTTGGCGACGTCAGTGAGGAGATCCGGCAATGGCGGCAGCGCATCGATCTGGCAAGGTGGTGATGAAGACGATTCGACGACGTCGAGGTGGAGATCTCGTGCACGGCGAGGGTGAGGGAGAGGCTCTTGTAGTGGATGGTGGGGGAAGGAAAGAGGGCAAGGGCGCGAGGATGGTGGTGAGCTTGAATGAGCCTATGGGGAAGCCACGAGGTTCTGGAAGCGCCGACGATGCTTTGACGAAGACGACAAAACTCTGACAAGGCTCTTGCGAGGGCAGCCAGGGGATGTAGTGGTCAGAGGAGGAGAATCGTGAGTTCTTCACATCGCTGGCGTCGTGGGCAAGAGGTGAAGAGCACGGGAAGGGGGCTGATGGTGGGAATTTGAAGAAGAGGGTTAGTGGTATCAATGGTGGGTTGGATGTTGCCGGTGATGATGAGTCGAGTCTACTCATATTCCCAAATAAATAGGTGATAGGTTGACCCTTTTTTTCAGTTGTGCAAACCCCATACTTAAGCATGTGCATTCAGAACGGTAAGTTTCCTGAACAATAAGGTAAAATTATTACTCTTAAACTAAACAAGATGAGTACATTGTTAAACATGAAGTATGGTTCTCAAAAGTGTTCTCTTTTAAACAATTTAAGCTTACCCAAATCGCTTTGTGAGATCCACTGTCTGGAACATAGATCAACCTATAGATTGTTAGATCCAAGTGATCCCAATCCAATATAGATCAGTGTCATCTAATTCACCCCCCCCCCCCCCCCCCCAAAAAAAAAAAAAAAAAAAAACCCGCTCGCTGCACGAATTACGATCCAATTCATGCATAGCAATTTATGTTGCATTCCGGACGTGGGTTGGGAAAACCCCACTAAATAAAAGAGTAGTAATGACCAAAGATTCAATGATCTCTTTCAATATTTTTTTCTCTAGTATAAGATTTACGCTACACTTTTAAAGTTTGGAATTTGATCTTTAATTATTTAATGTAATTAGAATTGTCATCATGTTTCAGTAAAGAACAACACTTTAAATATTTTGAATGAGTTTCAGATCAGGGTTTATTTTATAGATATTAAAAGATGAAAATTTCTATTTTCATATACTTTATCTTACAAGAATTCGAATGTGTGTGTGGATGTCTCTTGTATATACACATGCACACTAGTAATATGTGTAAATTTATCGAAAGGATCCTAGTAAATTCTTCCAAGCGTACCAAGACCCCGAATACCACTCTGATTAAGCCTACCCCTTCGTCCTGTGTATCACTCAAAGTAGCAAATCCCATTCCTAGACAAACCAAAGCATACCGTGAATCTGGTAAAGCTGGACCGGATAAAAAATGCCTAAAAAATATGTCCAGATTGTACAACCCATATTTTGAATTAGAAGATCCTCACAATATGAGTTACCGAAAAATGGAAACAGAAAACACAACAGACTAAATGTACTTAGCTAAAACCGGTTACAGGAGGTTATTGACTCAAATTTCACCATATATACTGGCTCCCTGATTTTGAAAATAAAATGCATGAGTGGACTTCATTATGGGACGACTTAGGTTTTGTTCCCAGAGACTCATGGCCATCCTAGTGCACAACAAGAGGATGAGTTAGAATCCCAAAGTAACAATTCTCTCCTTTAGAGGAGTTTCTTTCCATATTCATGGGAACTTCCTTTTCCTGGTGTGGGAGCTTCCCTCTCCTCTCCTCTCCTCTGTTGAGGGTGCCTCTCTCCTCCTTGGAGTCTCGCCTCCCTCATGACATAAGCATATGGGGCTCTCTCACCAGGAGGAGGAAAGGAAGAGAAGCAAGAAAGACATGTATGCATTCAATTCAAGAAAAAAAAATGCGTTTTTTTTTTTAATTCAACCCATAAAGCTAGAGAGAGACTCTTACATTGAGTTGAACTCACTCACAAATTACAGATGAAAGAGAGGGAGGTTGAAGAACTTGAAACTAAATTCAACCATAAAGCTAGAGAGAGGGTCTTACATTGAGTTGAACTCACTCGCAAATTAGGAGGAAGGTGGGGGGGGGGGGGGGGGGGGGGGGTGTCTGCATGTGGCCTAAGCAAGAAAAAAGGTGACAACCTTGAGAATAACTTGTCAAATGCCATACAGGCAACACGTGTTAAAGTAAATAAGAAAATTATATGATTAATATAAATTTTTATGTCTAGATAAAGTTAAATTATAATTGCAACTAAACCGGAAGAGTTTTTATATAATGCATCCTAAAAAGAAGGATAAAGCTTCAGCCACTTCTCCTGAAGTTACATTTCCTCGCCCGGGGGAGGGGGTAGCCCTAAAGAATAAAGCAAGGCAGTAGTGCTAGTTCATAAATAGTTTTTTAAATATTCTATCAGGGTACTGTTCATTATTATACAAGAATATTTTCATTGGGGATAGTCAAACCTACAACCATTATGGCAACTCATACTTTACATACTAAGAATGGAGAAAGTCAAACCTACACCTAATGGGACAGACGCAGGGCATGATGGAATAATATTGGAGCTTTGGCACGTGCTACAAAGATTGAGATATAGCCAGTTCTATATTGGGAGTCCTATAATATGCTTTCTCAAACAGATGTGAATATAAATTTGCTAACATACACTACTATAAGTTCTCTTGAGATGTGATTAAGAAAATTAAGATTAGTTATGACCCTTATCTTTAAATTAAAAATTTATGATCCTTGGGCTTATATTAATAATATGCTAAAATTATTGACTAAATTAGAAAATGAATCCTAATTACCTTTAACATGTAATCTTGGTTACTTTTCTGAGTAGAATGTAATTTAAATTTGTTATTATATCTCTCTATTGCAATCTTCAAATTACTTGTAAAATCCACGCTTGTTATTAATTATTTGTTTTCAGTTGAGTAATATAGCTTTTCAAGTTGAGAGAACCAAGTATTTGAGCATATTGGTTAGAGGGAGAAGAAAAACAAAACAAAAAAGGGGTTGGGGGAGACAACGAAGACTCAAACCTAACATTTCCAATAACCAAACACCATTCTCCAATAAAATAACCCAACATCAACCTTCACCAACCAACCTAGGCCTCATGAGGAACTTTCTCATTAGTGATTTTTAGCTTAAAGGGTATCGTGTGAAAATTTTGATGTCCCTGTAGACCTTAAAACTTTTGTAAGAAATCTAGCGTGGGATATGTATGTCTGCCCCTACCTACACTGATGAGGACAACACGCCAGTTACCACTTGCTTTATGCCTTAGTCTAGTAGTTGTTTTCCTTATTGTGTTTTTTTTTAGTACCACATCGGTTATATCTAAGAACCGAACTTTTATAAGACCTATAAAATAGGCCCCAAACTTCTTTATTGAGCAGACAATGAATAATTAAAACTTTTTCAGTTAAATTCTCTTGAGAGTGCTCTTGAGTTTTGGGTGCGAAGCCCCAGGTGCAAGTGGTGTGAAGCCCACATAAAGGGTGTGAAGCCCAAATCTATCCGTTCTTTTCTAAACCCTAATCTCTCTTTTCAAGTTCTTCAATTCAAAACTCTAATTTTCATTTCTTTAGTTTAAAGGCGATTGCGATCCTATCTCGTGTTACATCAATTTGGTATCAGAGCTTTGGTCCCAATCCCCTTTAAATTTCTTCTCTTCCTCATATCCTAGATCTAGATCTAGGTCTAAATCTACTTTGCACAAAAAAAAAATCTGATTAATGTTCCGTAAACGGTAATCTCCCTAATTACTGTTCACGTGAACAGTAACCTCCCGATTACTGTTCATTTCCCCCAAAGCCCAAAACTCGTCCATCCCGGAGCCCGTTTCAGGCCCGTCTGGAGTCCGATTCTAGTTCCGTCTGAAACAATGAGTTGGTAGCTGAGTCCCGGAGTTACTGGTAAAGTTTTGCAGCTTTTTTTAGAGCAAATCTGATCTCTTCAAGTCTCTATTTGGAGCCGGTATTATTCGTGCAACAGAAAAGCAGTATTTCGGGCCCTCTTTTCCATTGCGATTTGAGTCCAGTTCGAGACATCTTTCTTCCATTTCATACTACTGCTATTTCAAGTATTTGTGGGTGATTTATTCTCTACGGTGTGGGCGTTTCTCCAAGAAATCTTACAGAATTTTTGCGTTTGGGCGTGAACGACTCACCCCTCAAGTGATAACCTAACTTGAGTTGAACTATTAACTGTTAAATTACTTGCAACTACTATTTGAATTGTGATAATTTGTTGGTTGAAATACTATTTCCTTCTATCTAGTGGTTACATCAGTGTATACCACTTTTCATCATTTTAGGAGTGCATTTTCTTTACATTTAGAACTTGAACTCTATGGTATTTATATTTAGTGCATGCATTTAGTTTGCTTGAGTCTAGGATCCTCCATCGCATTTGTTTGATTATTGAATTTTGCATTTAAACTATCATGAGCAGTCAACATTGTAGGGACCACCTCGTAAACTAGTTACACAACCTCCATATCATAAGTCTGTTCAGAATTATATTGCCATATTTAAGGACTTAACCCAACATAGTGAAGTGAGAGCACCATTCGGAGTATAACTAGGTTTGTTTGGGGTTTACGACTTAAAATAAGGCGTGATGTGATTACAGGCTCCTATGATTTAAACACCATTGCAGAGGCCTTTGATGTTGGATTAAAGTTAGAATTGACTTTCTAAACGCTAGTCAATGACAAGGCCGGTGTTTTAAGTGTAAGGGATATAGACACTATGATTATCAGTGTCTCTCGGAGTGCCAACATGTTAGAACAGTGTTTAGTAATGATTTTGACGACTCAAGCGTTGTTGATGTCCATGTTCCTCCTAAGACTGCTAGTATAATTAAAGACATTTCAGTTGGTTCTGACACGCCAATTATTGATGAGATCTATGTATCTTCTGATGGTACCAGTGATGACATGGATGAGATAGTTGAGCCTAATACACCTACAATGCTCAGTAAGCCATTCGAGTCCCCTTGTGCTAAATATAGTTTTATGGTTGTTCCTATCGATTCATCTTTCAGTGAGTGACCTGAGTTTCTTACCAAAATCCAGCATATGGTTTATAGTGCTTCTTTTTTTGTTGTTTGGAATTTGTGTCTGAATCTAATGTACCTCCATTTTGGATATGTGTCCCCCTAGACATCCCACATATCTCATTCTCCCATCGTTAGGAGTTATGCCTAGAGTACCTACTGCATTACATTTGCATGTTGCACAAATTGATGAAATCACTAGGTCGATAGAAACTTGCAATGACACCTATAAATTTGTTGCATACCTATATAGTATTTTGCAGGAATTTGCAGTTGATAGTAAGGTGATGGTTACAAATCACCCTGAGACCGTGAAGAAGTTGAACGCTTGGTGTACAGATTTTGATAGGATTCTGAAGAGAAGTATTTCCATTGCTTACAAGTTGCAAGCCCCATGGGATCCTGGTATCAGCTCCATCTTCAGCAGGGATAACGCGCCTCCGTTTACTATTTGTACCTTGATCAAGCGGCCATCTTCCACAGTTGACCCATCATGGAGACCAGCTCCACCACCACCATGGTCTCGACGTGGCGTACCAGTGTTGCTTTCACGACCACTGCCTTAGCCCGACTGAGATGCTTCGTGATGGGAGTCCTCACTCGACGGGGTCGAGCTTCTCCCACCCCAGGGGAAATGATGAGGACATCACACCAGTTACCACTTGCTTTATGTCTTAGTCTATTGTTAGTGTAGTTGTTTTCTTTATTGTGTTTTTTAGTACCACATCAGTTATATCTGAGAACCGAACTTTTGTAAGGCCTATAAAATAGGCTGCAGACTTCTTTATTGAGCAGACAATGAATAATTAAAACTTTTCAGTTAAAAATACACAATAAAGAAAACAACTACACTCAAAATAAACTAAAGCATAAAGCAAGTATTAACTGATGTGATGTCCACATCATTTCCTCCGGGTGGAAGAAGCTCGACCCCGTCGAGTGAGGACTCCCCTCACAAACATCTCAGTCGGACCAAGGTGGTGGTCGTGAAAACAATACTGGTACACCACGTCGAGACCATGGTAGTAGAGGTAGAGTTGGTCTCCGTGATGGGTCGATTGTGGAAGATGTCGCTTGATCAAGGTACAGCTAGTAAACGGAGGTGCATCATCCCTACTGAAGATGGAGCTGAAACCAGGATCCATGGGGGCATGCAATTCGTAAGTAATGAAAGCATTTCTCTTCAGAATCCTATAAAAATCTGTACAATAAGCGTTCAACTTCTTCACGGCCTCAGGTATTTTATAACCATCACCTTACTATCAACTGCAAATTCCTACAAAATACTATATGTGTATGCAGTAAATTTGTAGGTGTCATTGTAAATTGCTATCGGCCTAGTATATCTATCATCAATTTGTTCAACATGCAAATACAATGCAGTAGACACTCTAGGCATAACTCCTAAAGATGGGAGAATGAGATATGTGGGATGCCTAGAAGGACACATATCCAACGATGGAGGTATATTGGACTAAGATACAAACTCCAAACAATCAGAAAAAGAAGAAACTCTATAAACCATTTGCTCGATTTTGTTAAGAAACTCAGGTGACTCACTAAAAGATGAATCGATGGGAACAACCATGAAACTATAATCAGCACAAAGGGACTCGAATGGCTTACTGGGCATTGTGGATATATTAGGCTCAACTATCTCATCCATGTCATCACTGGTACCATCAGAAGATACATGAATCTCATCAATAGTTGGCGTGTCGGAACCTACTGAAATGTCTTTAATTATACTAGCAATTTTAGAAGAAACTTGGACATCTTCTGCAACCTTTGAGTCGTCAACATCATTAGTAGACACTGTTCTAACATGTTAACACTCTGAGAGACACTGATAATCATAATGTCCATATCTCTTACACTTAGAACACCGGGCTTTGGCATTGAACGTTTTGAAAGTCAAGTCTAACTTTAATACAACATCAAAAGCCTCTTCAATGGTGTCTAAATCATAAGAGTCAATAATCACATCACGCCTTATTTAGGTCGTAAACCCCAAAACAAACCTAGTTAGTCTCCGAATGGTGTTCTCTCACTTTACTACGTTGGGTTAAGTCCTTAAATATAGCAATGTAATGTTGAACATACATATGACCCTAATGGAGATTGTGTAACTGGACTACGAGGTGGTCCCTACAATGTTGACTGCTCGTGATGGTTTATGCAAAATCCAACTATCAAACAGATGCAATGGAGGATCCTAAACTCAAGCAAACTAAATGCATGCACTAAATATAAATACCATATAGTTCAAGTTCTGAAAGTAAGAAAATGCACTCTTAAAATGATGAAAAGTGACATACACTGACGCATCTACTAGATAGAAGCAAAAAGTATTTCAACCAACAAATTATCACAATCTAAATAATAGTTGCAATTAATTTAACAGTTAATAGTTCAACTCAAGTTAGGTTATCACCTGAGGGGTGAGTCGTTCACGCCCAAAAGCAAAAATCCTCTAAGATTTCTTGGAGAAATGCTCACACCGTAGAGAATAAATCACCCACAAAGTCTTAAAATAGCAGTAGTATGAAATGAAAGAAAGATGCCTCGAACTGGGCTCAAATCGGAATGAAAAAGAGGGCCTGAAACACTGCTCTTCTGTTGCACGAACAGTACCAGCTCCAAACAGAGACTTGAAGAGATCAGATTTGCTCCAAAAATACCTACAAAACTTTACCAATAACTTCGGGACTCAGCTACCAACCCACTGCTTCAGACGGAACTCGAATCGGACTCTGGACGGGCCTGAAACGGGATCTGGAACAGACAAGTTTTGGGCTTTGAGGGAAATGAACAGTAACCTCCCGATTATTGTTCACGTGAACAGTAATCAGGGTGATTACTGTTCACAGAACAGTAATTGGCGATTACTGTTCACGTGAACAGTAATCGGGATTTTTTTCAAAGTAGATCGAGATTTAGATCTAGGATTTGGGGAAGAGAAGAAATTCGAAGGAGATTGGGACCAAACCTCTGATACCAAATTGATGTAATATAGGATCGCAATCACCTTCGAATACAAATAAAAAGAAAAAAATTAGGATTTTACAAGAAATAAAATGAAAGAGAGATTAGAGTTGAAGAAAGAACCAGATAACTTTGGGTTTCGCACCCCTTACGCAGGCTTCACACCCCTTGCACCACGGCCTTCGCACCCAAAACTCGAGCACAATGAAGAAAATTTAACTGAAAAAATTTTAATTATTGATTGTCTGCTTAATAAAGAAGTCTGGGGCCTATTTTATATAGGCCTTACAAAAGTTCGGTTCTCAAATATAACCAATGTGGTACTAAAAAAATACAATAAAAAAAACTACACTCAAAATAGACTAAAGCATAAAGCAAGTGATAACTAGCGTGATGTCCTCACCACTTGCTTTATGTCTTAGTCTATTTTGAGTGTAGTTGTTTTCTTTATTGTATTTTTTTAGTACCACATTGGTTATATCTGAGAACCGAACTTTTGTAAGGCCTATAAAATAGGCCTCAAACTTCTTTATTGAGCAGACAATAAATAATTAAAACTTTTTCAATTAAATTCTCTTGAGAGTGCTCTTGAGTTTTGGGTGTAAAGCCCATGGTGCAAGGGGTGCGAAGACCGCGTTAGGGTGCGAAGCCCAAATCTATCCGGTTCTTTTCTATACCCTAATCCCTCTTTTAAAGTTCTTCAATTCAAAACCCTAATTTTCATTTCTTTAGTTTTAAGGTGATTGCGATCATATCCCGTGTTACATCATACACCCATTCTGTATCTTTAAAACCTAACCTCCAAAGCATAATGCTAGTCTTCTAAATGCAAAAGCTTTTTGAATGACATTCTTCCTTTTGTAAAGAAAAAGCTAACAAGGTTGAAACCAGTTTAGAAGGAAATTAATCACGGCTGACAACATTGGTGAATTGCTCTTCACTATTGTAGATAAATAAAGGCGCAATTTAATGAAATTGAAACTCATGGCTGACCACAAGGAAATTTAATCAGCAAGAAATAAATGAGCAAAACAGTAACAACGCCACGAAATTGTAGTCATTTCAAAATATAAGCAAAATAGGAAACAATGCCACAAAATCACAATCAATTCAAAATATAATAAAAATAGAAACAACGCCACAAAATTGCATTTATTTCAATAAAAGAAAATAGGAACAATGCCACAAAGTTGCATTCATTTCAAAATATAAACATTTATCGCATTGACACTGAAACATGATTTGCATTCATTTCAAAATATAAACATTTATCTCATTGACACTGAAACAGGATTGCATGTCCAAAAGCCAGCAATGAAATTGAAACTTGTGGCTAACAAATGCAATCTGTCATTGGTAATTGTTAGGGATAATCGCGGATGGCATCATCTTCAACCTCGGGATTCGAGAAAAACCAGAGATTTGATGGTGGCAATGAACATTTTAATGGTGCTAATAACAGGTTTGCTCCTTTAACCGAAGTTTTGTTCGGTTAGTAAAAATTTTGTCATTGCGTGGTTAAGATTTTGGGTGGGGATAGATTGGTGACTCTAGAAATCATCAAAACTTTTCATGTGACTCATCTACCCCCTAACTTTCCTCATTTCACTCCTAATCCCCCAAATTCCCATCAGATTCCTCAATTTTCTCGGCCTCGACCAGCAATTTCCTTTGATTCTTGCCCTTCTCCCCCAAATTTCCATCAAATTCCTCAATCTTCTCGTCCTCAACGAGCAATTTCCATTGAGTCCATTCGGCGTCAAAGATTGTGCTTTGGGTGTGGGGGTGGAGATCTCTATGAAGCACGAACACCTCAAAATGAGTGTCGTGTCCGTGTCGGACACGTGTCGAACACCAACATTTACAAGTCACTTGCCGACACGTACCGGACACTCCAAGCCATAACGGATATTAAAAAACCATAAACTCATGTGTCGGCACCGTGTCCAATGCCATGTCAGCTTTGATAAAATATTAAAATCTAAAGATCATGTGTTATATACCTCCGCTTAAATAAATTATGAAAAAGAATGTCTCCTCAATACAAGCAAATACTATGTTAGTAGAATCTAAACACATCATGTACTAGATGAGGTATTAATAAAATTATTTTTAGATTTTTTTTATTTTACTTGTTACTTTATTAGAAGTTATAGATTTGAATCATTTAAATTTTATTTTGTTTACCATTTAATTTAATAGAACACATCCTAATCACTACAGAGTTTGATATGCATATAGATAAACACATACATAGTTATATTATCGTGTCCATGTATCCTACATTTTAAGAATTTATCATACCTCTGTGTCCTTGTTGTGTCGTATCCGTCTCTCGTGTCTGTGTCCATACTTCATAGTATACAAGTCAACTCTATATCAAAGAAAATGGTAGTACACTTCAAAAGACAGGTCTAGTAGACCTTATCACTAATCCTTTGATGGGGCTTATTAATTACCCACAAGTTTCCCAGAAACATATTTCTCTAAATCTAGTACACATTCCTGAAATTGAAACTTCTTTTTCACAGAATGAGTGGTGTCGTGGTGATGGTCACATATTTCTCTAAATCTAGTATACAAGTCATAGTAGTGCCGTGATGGTCTCGTCGTGGTAGCGGCCTCGTCGCAGTGGTAGCCTGATCTCGTGGTGGTGCTATTGTGGTAACTCTCTCTCGTGGTAGTGGTCTCGTCTTGTGGTGGTGCCATGGTGATCTCGTCGTGGAGGTAGCTCTCTCTCTCTCTCTCTCTCTCTCTCTCTATTTGCCCTCTCTCTCTCAATCTCTCTACTCCCTCTCTTTTGATATTTTATTGATTGATATTTTATAAATTTATATGTATATAATAATAATAAAATATTGCTTGTTGTGTCCCAGTATCCTAATTTTTTGAATTTTGTCGTGTCCCAAGTCCATGTCATGTCTGTGTCCCGTGTCTCTGTGTCCGTGCATCAGACAAGATCATATGGCTAATGTTTGTAGAGAACCTCATCACTGCTTCTATTGTGGGAATTTTGGGCATCATCAGAAATGGTGTCATATTCGAATTTGAAGAAGGAGAATGGCAAGATTTATCTGAACAGAGATCTGAAAAAAGAAGGTTTTGTTCTTGTTCTCCTAGGGTTCGTGAAGATTTTCAAAAGAATGATGTAACCAGAGGTTCGAGATAGGAAATTTGGTCCTCGATTTCAAAATGGACGACATGGGTTTCTTGAAAGAGTTGCTGAGATTCCATATCCAGGGTACAGATTTCACAATCGTGTGGATTGAAATCAGGATCGTGGACCTAGGGTTCAAGATCGCGAGGGTTAGGATCATAGACCTAGGGCTCAAGATCATACTCGTCGCAATCGCAGAGGTTCTTGAGTTCAAAATCGAGGATTTTGTAATCATAATCAGGAGATCAGCGATCGTAGGGTTCCGGTTCAGTCAGGATCAAGACCGGCCAGTGCTGCTGTGAGATTGGCTCAAGATCCAGTAACAGCTAGTGATAAAGGAAGTTCCAGCGGACATGGTGCTCAATCTCCTGAGATGGCAGTTGGAGATGCTTAGAGGCTTCAGGAAAATGTTCAACAAACCATGATGAAGGACCGAGAGCATATGGTTCAATTGACACTAATATTCAAATTCCAGGTGACTGTCCTGCTTATTGTGCTTCTGCTCTTGAATTTTCTGAATCATTAAATCTTGCTTATAGAAAATTTCAAGAATACATAGTAATTTCAATTTTGGATGATATTGTGGTAGCTAAAGCTAAACTTGACTTGCTTTGAATCGTTTCTGGCCTTGGAATGAAAAGTGGGATTTATTACCTTTTCTAAATAATTAGTCCCAGGTTAAGATTTCACCCTTAGATGAGATAAGAGTGACTCCTCTTAAGAAGATTCAGGAGATTGAAGCTTTGGGTGTTGCTAATGTGGGTGCTTATAGAATTAAAGTTAGGCAATGGTCAGGCCTTAAAGGGGATGTTATTGAAAAGAGAAGTGTGATAGTCTGGATTAAGGTCAAGTCTTACCTTCTTATTTTTGGAACTTCAATAATATGGATTATGCTATTAGAGGGTTTGGAAATCTGATTGACATGGATATTGAATCAAAGAATAAGTCCCAGTTTGTAGATGCAGTCTCGTTCATTGCTTGTAAATCCCCAAATGAAATTCCTTTAAATCTGAAAGTATTTACCAGGATTTACATGTATGTAACTGCTGTCTCTATTTTGGTAATTATTACTGATGAGAAGGGAAAGAAGAAGCTGGATGAAGACAGTTGAAGTTCATTCTAAGGATGTTGCAGCAGGAAGGGGAAAATTTTGGCTTCTAATAATAATGAAGACACTGCTCCCTCTTCAGGAGAATGTGGTGAGAATCGTGAGATGTCTTCTTCCGGTAATGATTCTAATTTTTGGAAGGTAGCAGCTGATTTTAGACAGACCCATTTGGCAAAGGAGCTTTCAAACTTTGGAGAAATGCTCATCATTTTTACTCTGGTCTGGATCAGAATTCACAAGTGGATGACAGTGTAATTCATGTGCATAACAGGTGTAGCTGTTTATGATGGATCTCAGCTTGATCAAGTGCCCTCCTCTAATACAAGTAATGTCTGGAGTATTGTTCCTTGTACTCAGCCTTCCATGTCTATGTAGCACCCCGTTCCCGAGATACGTACCTAAATACATGTCCCGATTTGTTTCGATCGTATCATTTCAATTTTCTTCCAGTATTTGTTTGTTATTTGTGATTACTTATATTATTTGGTATCGGATCTGAATTCTCAGGCCTAGAGTCAGCCATGATCTGGACTGGGAACCCGATAGCAGTGTAGTACCTGATTTGACCTTTCTGATAATCTAATTTGACCGATTTTAATTTCAAACACTATTTTTCAATATTTTAAATTTTTCATAATTTTCTGAAATTTTTCAGAATTAATTTACAAAATCTTCAAAACCGATGTGGATCGGTGTCGCTGACCAATTCACGGATTTTTAGTTTTCAAACGGAGTTGAATTTATAGAACTGACTTTCACATTACTTCTTAAAATCTCATTTTTCTATCTAACTGCATTTTTTGAGATTGTTCTGAATTTATCAAAATTTAACAGGTTTTGGTGTCGACCAGTATCACCAGTGGATTTCATGATTTTTAATTTGAAAACCAGATTAAATTTCTTGAATCCGATTTCACCAGGCATCTTAAAATAATATTTTCTATTTTTGAGAATTTTTGGGAACGTTTCTGAAACAGTCAAATTTTAACCGATTTAAATAATAATATTATTTTGCTTTCTTTTCTTTTCTTGCTTCTTCCTTCTCCACTCCTTTACTTAATACTCCCATTTTATCTTATTAATTTAATTATTTAATAATATTTTAATTACAAAATTTTCCATTTTTTCTTTTTCTTCCTTTTCTTTTTCTTTTCTTTTCTTTCCTTTCCTTTTTCTTCTTTTTTTTCTTTTTCTTTTTCCTTTCTTTCTTCCCCACTGCTCCCGTCCTCCCCCATGTAGGGGTGAGCATCGGTCGGTTCGGTTCGGTTCGTTTTTTTTCTAATTTTTTACAAAACCGAACCGAACCGATTAGACTCAGGAACCGAATTGACTCAATTCGGTTCGGTTTTTTCGGTTTTTTTTCGGTTAGGCCAATATATTGTTTATCATTTTTTGCATTTTTAATCACCATTATATTATCATCCTTTAATATTCTAATCTCAAATATCCATTACCCAAATTAGAAATAAGGAAACACCTTAAACTTAATGTGAATTGCAAATTTCATATTCTAAAACTTTTATATTGTATTTGAGCTCTTAATATCAAAGCTCATATAATTATTACTAACTTTTAATGATAAGAATGAAATAAAACTATATTAATATAAATATTATTCTCAATTGTGATGGTGTATTTAACATAGCTTTCACATATTCAATATAAAAAAGATGGTATTACTAAAAATAATGAGATCAGCTTCCACCAGTTTTTATTATGAACTATATGATTCACTAAATTGAATTAGAGTAGGGTGATATATAGGGTGAAGATTCGGTTCGGTTCGGTCGGGTTCGGTTTTTGGAACACAAAACCGAAACCCGACCGAATTAGTGCGGTTCGGTTCGTTCGGGTTCGGATTTCGGTTTTTGATCGGTTATTTCGGTTATAACCGAATTCTGCTCACCCCTACCCCCATGCCCTGCCAACAACACCCCACTACCCATTCTTCCACCATACTCTCCCTCTCCCTCTCTTTCCTTCGCTTTCTTTTTTCTTTCTTCCTCTCATTCTCTCCATCTCTATCTCTTTCGCTCTCCCACCAACTCCACTCCCCTTCCTCCCCTTGACCGCCGCCTCCACCATCACCACCCACAACGTCGTCGCCCCCTAGCCGGCGCCGCCTCCTCCCAAGCTCCTCTCTTCTCTTCTCCACTTCCCTCCTCTTCAATTACCACTCCATCTTCTCACCTCTCTCTTCTCCAAAATTCACCTTCATCCCTCAATTTCTTCTCTTCTCCAAATCTCCTCTTCCTCCTCACACCACTTCACAACCACTCCCACACCATCTCCACTTCAACATCAATCACACATCTCATCCAATCAACACACACCAACAACTCAATCAACCTAAACCACCACTCACTCCATCAACATCAACTCCCACCACCATCCTCACCAACCACCACATCAACCGCACCCCTCAACACCCCTACTCCCCCCACCTCCCTTCCTCCTCCGGTCGTGCTCCGCCGCCCAGGCTGCCGCCGCCGGCCAGCAACCCTGGCCGCACCCCCCCCTTCTCTTCTTTCTTCACTTCTTTCTTTTTCCTTCTTTCCTCTTTTACCCCCTTCTTTTCCATCAAACTCTCTCACCCCCTCTACTATTTCCAGCAAGCACTCTCTCTCACACACTTTTTCATAACTCTCTTACACTCTCTATCTGTCTCTGGGTTCTCTCTGTAGCTCTCTCTCTTAGCTTCTTTCTCCCTCTAACTAATTCTCCTCTTTCTCCTCTCTCTCCTCTCCCATTCTCTCTCTCTCTATATATATATATATATAATTATTATTATGGATTGGTAGCGTGCACGTGGTATTCGTGGATTTCCCGGATATTGCTCGGTGTCGTGTTCCGGTTTTAGGCGAGTACTTCACTTTATGTCGGCGAGTAACTCGTGTTTTGGGCGAGTACTTCCCTTGTTATTTCATGCCTTGCTAGTTCCGTTCTAGAACTTGATGCATGTTATTTTTCTCATATTATTTCATGTGTTACAAGCCTATATTGTTATTCATTTGTAGTCGTTATCGTAACTCACTAAACTGGCATTATGCTTGTGTTGGATGTGCCTGAATACGCTCCCGCTTCGTTGGCTTCGCTTAACTAATTAATAAATTAATTTATTATTATAATAGAGATAGTTGTGGAGAGTTTGAAATGTTTAACTATATTGTCCTCCTCTATCATGTTACATGACCGGATGATTGCCTGACATATAATATTATGGCTCTGTATTCAACTTACTTGACACTGACATATTAAGTACCTGACGCTGATACTTAACACCCGATACCTGACACTTGACAACTGACATGTTATCACTTGACATGCTTTCACATGGTACTAGTACACTTGACCTGATGTTGTGACACCTAACTGGATTACTATTATACCTGACACCTGCATTACAATGTCTATTCATGATTACCACTTTTACAGAGACTTGACATGATTATTATAATACTACCATTTGGTACTCCTGAACTCCTGTATACTTGAACCCCTGAAACAGGGAGACTCCTAATATTATACTCCTGATACTATGCTCATGTTGATCCCCGTAATTGGATAACCATGAATATAAGACTACTATAAAAACATTGTGTGGACATTATCACTTGACAATCTGTAATAATTGAACAACTTACACCGGGACGGGGGAAACTAATGGGTACCGATATAGTCTCCATGTTTATGATGGTCTTATAGCGTCACGCGGCCACATACTTGGATTCTACCTAAAGACCACCAGGTGTTTCCGTGGGGTGTACTGGCACCCCTACTCCCCTTCCTTCCGGGTGTGCCATAAGGCTCAGGGCATATTCCTGTGGGAGCGGTGACATCCTATTCCATTCGAGCGTACAATAAGTCCCGGTACCTAGTGGTACGTTCCGGCTCAGTACCGGATACTCCTTCACCATTGTCCCGGGCACATACGGGACCCATTTTAAATATGGTTCGTCGAGCCCCATCAGTTTCCAATAACTTACTCTCCGGTCTGTATGCTGAGGTATGTAGAATAGGACACATACAGATGTATACAAATCAGACGAGTCTTAATAACATAATATAACATGCTTCTAACATCTGACTCGCTATACACTTGATTTATACTTGGGAGACTTATGATACAATACATTATCCTGCTCACCACTTACACATGATACCTGTGCTACTTTGTTGAATTACTATTGCTTATTTTCGGGTTTTCATACCGTTTCCTTATTCTGTTATTGTGAAGGCAACTCAAGTTAAATAACCTCAAATTACAGTGACGTAAGATATAGGGTATATATGTGAGGGTTTTCTTATTTGGATTATTCCTTCGACGTACTAATCTCACGGATCGGTAATGTAGGCTTGTATAACTGGTTTCACCATAGTTATTTTACTTACTGTCTCATTTCATGTTCATATGTGCTATATTCATGATACACCTTTCATGTATACGTGTGCCTAATATGCATGCCACTTGGCCTTATCTCTTGTACTCGTTGGGTTACATCTGACAGCACTAGACCCGTATGTCCAGATTTTAGAGCGTGAAGCATAGCGGATCCTTCCGTGGCGATCAGAATAACGCAGCGAAAGCTTGGATGTCACCGCAGCTCTTCTTCCCAGCTCTTCTCTTGATTGGCTCTCGAGGCCCCTCCTGCTGCTCGTGAGGGGCTCTAAGCTTTTGTTATGTATATCTCTTTGTAAATTATACTTTTGTATTCTCTGGTGATGTAAAATTCCTGTAATATTGTATCACTCTCTATGATAACTATATACTTGTACTTTTCTGTTGGAATGTATATTACTATTGTGCTTCCGCACTCTGATTCTTACTTGTACTGATGCTTAGCGTATATATGAGAGGGTATTTCCTCCCTGCGTATATACGTTGCAGTAACGTCTCCGCACCCGCGGGATCGGGGCATTACAGATGCTAACGGGTACAATCAAGTGAATGGGATGTGGGTACTGAATCCTCATCTTGAACAACAAGAACAATTGAGATATGTTTTCACTAGAGATGAATATGATGCTTTAAGCCAAAATGCTTTTGCAAAGGATGAGACAGAGCCTGAAGATGGGAAGGAAGCCGAAGAAGATGCATGGATGAGGAAAGGGATTTAGATGATGTTCTTCCTCCAACCGGCATTCCTCCATCTCAGTCACAATTTGATAGAGCAGGAGGCAAGCACAAGAAAAGTTATCCTCCCTTTGTGAGAAGAAGTGGTAGGCTGATGCAGTCAGAGTTGGTTCCTATTATGGAGAAGGCTGAACTTAATGCTGCTAAGAAGAGTCTTGAAGTTTGTACCAGCTCTGAACCAGGTTTGTCTGAAAACTCAATTCTTGGTACTACTTTAGTTAAAGTGATGTTTTCTTCTGTCTCCTGATAATATGGTTGAGTTAGGTAGCACGTGTACTTTGATTTTGTCATCCAATCATGATGTTCGAGTTTAGATGATGTTTCTCGTATCAAAGATCCTGAAAGGGAAAGAGCTCAAGCTTGTTAAGCTTAAATTTCTTTCCTGGGTTTTAAATTTTCAAATGATTATATTGTCTTGGAATGTCAAGTGTTGGGGATTCTATTAAAAGGGCAGAGATTAGAAATTTTTGTTGTCTTGATCATATTGATATCATGTGTTTACAAGAAACTAAACTTTATGATGTAACTGGACCTATTATGAGATCTCTTGCAGTCAGTCAGGATCCTACATGGGCTTATCTGGCAGCTGATGGCTCTGCTGATGGTTTATAATTGGTTGGAATGCACAAAAATGGACATGGCAGTCACTAGTTAAAGGGTATCATTCTTTAACAGTGATATTCAAAGATAATGTTGATTCCTCAATGTGGGCTTTATCAAATGTTTATGGACCTCATTCAGCCAATGAGAGAGAGAGAGTTTGTGGCAGGAGTTGAGAACATTCAGTTATTCTTTTTTGGATTATGGTGTGTGGCGGGTGATTTTAATCTTACTAGGTTTGTTTCTGAAAGGAAAGGGTTGAGATCTCATGAGAAGGACTTGAGACACTGTCAGAGAATTTGAATGGATTGATCTTCCACTATGCGGTAGGCAGTTCACATGGACTAATAAGAGAAGCATTCCATCTTTTGCCAAGTTAGATGAGATTTTTCATCAATGCAGCTTCGGATGATAAATATCCTTATACAATTCAGAAAGGTATGTCCAGTCAGCTATCACGGATCATTGTCCCATTTTGTTAAACACTCGAGAAGTGAGCACTTACAACGAGACTTTTAGATTTGAAAAGGTATGGCTTTCTCTCATTCAGTCAGCCTGGACATCTATTCATGTTACTGGTTCTGCTCCTAAAAGGATGGTACATAAATTGAGAGAATTGAGGAAAATAATTAAGAATTGGACTAAGGAACACTTCCACAGTATAAAGAGAACAAAAGTAAACTTCTTGATGATCTATTGCTGTTTGAAACTAGGGACGAGGATGAAGAGTTATCAGCTGAGGATAAATTCAAAAAACAGTCAGTGGCGGCAGCTTAAATATTATATTGAAAGAAGAGGAAGTAATATGGAGGTAGAGGTCTATGGTGAATTGCCTCAAAGGAGGAAACTCTAACTCAAAATATTTTCATAAAATTGCTAATGGAAGGAGGAGAAAGAGTAGTCACTTCTATTCAGTCAGCAGAAGGGGTTAGAACAAGAAGTTGAAATTGAATTGACATTTTATACTTATTATAAGTCAATTTTTGGGCAGACAGCTGAACATAGAATTCAGTTAGATTGGCAGACTTTATATCCTTTGGGTGATTGGGTCCTGAGGATTTAGAAGTACCCTTTAGTGAGTCAAAAGTTAAGGCATCTATATTTGACATGGGTAGTGATAAAGATCCTGAGCCAGATGGTTTTTCTGCTCTTTTTTTCAAGAATTTTGGGATGTTCTTAAAGGTGATATTATGGATATGTTCACAGAACTGTATGCTGGTCAGTTAGATCTGAATAGAATGAATTATGCCCATGTAGTTTTGATTCCAAAATAAGGAGCAGATCTAGTCAGCAAATTCAGACCTATAAGTTTGCTTAATGTGATATATAAGATTGTTACAAAAGTATTGACAGTCATGCTGTTGGATTTGTTAATTGATCGATGTCAGACAGGTTTCATAAAGGCAGATATACAATGGATGGTATTGTTGCTGCTCAGGAATTGATCTCTGATTGTTTTAGAAATAAAAAGAGAGATGGCATACTTATGAAACTAGATTTTGCTAAGGCTTATGACATGTTTGATTGCAACTTTATATTTGAAGTACTTGCAGCCAGAAAGTTTGGAAGTAAAAGGATTCAATGGATGCACTTATGTCTTGAGGGAGGCAAATCACACATTCTTGTCAATGGCAATCTTGGTTGGGTTATTCATTCTAAAAGAGGGCTTAGACAAGGAGATCCTTTATCTCCTTTGCTCTTGGTTCCAGCCACGGTTCAAAGACTCGGTCGAGTCGGAAACGAGTCGGTCGAGTAGTATCCGTCTCGGCCCGCTCCGAGACGAGTCCGAGTCACGAGTCGGTCGACTCAACTCAGAGGAGACTGACTAGGCCGAGAATCGGAGTTGACTCGGTCGACTCGGCATTATGATGATAATTTTGTGTCTCATCGCAATTCAATGTGAAAATAACTACATTAGCATGTATTTATGAATGTAGTTTGTTCAATTTACTATATTGTGCATGTTTTGATATGCTTCTACCGACGACGCGTGTATTTATATTTTCGCTTTATGTTTAGTGTGCTAGGTGATATATTTTGGACATGTGATACATGAATGTGGATGTCTACATTTTTTAAGATTTGTCGTGATTTTTTTCAGAATTTTTTTAGTTTTCTATGTAGCGTTTTGCGCGTATCGTCCGATACCGATCCGAATCACCGAGACCGATCCGTCTCAGTGCCCGCCGAGTCGGCGGCCGAGACCGCGACTGTGAACCATGGTTCCAGCTGCAGATTCCTTTACCAGGATGTTAAGTGTGGCAGTCAGTAATGGGGTATTAGAAGGATTAGGTCCTGATGATTTTGATAATAAGATAGTCATCCTACAATATGCTGATGATACCTTTTTGTTTTGTAAGTACAAAAAAGAGTATATGAAGAGCTTAAAGCCATTGCTTAATGGATTTGAGTTGGCTTCAAGTCTCGAAATTAATTTTGATAGAAACTCAGTAATTCTTTTGGAGAATAATCCTTCTGTGCAGAAAGAAATTGCTCAAACGTTGAATTGTAAAGAAGGATTCTTCCCAATTAATTATTTGAGTGTAGCTTTAAGACCAGGCAAATTACATCATGAGGATTGGGCTCCTAGTAACAGAAGGTTAGCTAGTTGGAGAGGACATACTCTTTCTAGAGGGGGAGGATTGATATTGATTAATTCAGTATTGTCTTCAATGCCATTATATATGATGTCATTTCATAAAATTCCTAAATGGGTCATTGATCAGATTGACAAAATGTGAAGATCATTTCTTTGGAAGGGTAGTAGGGATATCTCCCTTGTGTGTGCCTTGTTAGATGGGAAGAAGTTTGCAGGTTAAAAGATGAAGGAGGTTTGGGTATTGCAAACTTGAAACAAATGAATCAAGCTTTGCTTGGTAAATGGTTATGGAGGTATTTCAATCAGTCAGATCTGATGTGGAGAAAATTAATTCAGCATATGTACTACAGAGATACTTCTATCTTTCAACATAAAAAGCAGTGAGGGTCTATATTCTGGAGAAATATTTGTCAAGATATGGATTCCTTTCTTCGCAGCACTACAGTGACCTTTGGGGATGAGAATAATTGTGCTTTTTGGAATGATTCTTGGTGTATATATTTATTTTAGCCAACAGATGTCCTAATTTTTATGAGTTAAGTTGTCAAAATAATGCTCTTGTGGGCTGAACGGATGGGAATAGAAATTGCAGTTTAGGAGAAATTTAACTGGGCATTTAGTTGAGGAATATTTGGAACTTTTATATACTTTACCTCAATGGCAAGTTACCAGTCATAATGATATCGGATTGTGGAAATGAAAGACTAATAAGCTCTTTCCCGTCAGATCTTATTATAAGTTTCTGAATTTTGGAGGAATTTCCTTTGCTACAGTCAAAGTCTGGTCAATTGCAATTCCATTGAAAGTTAGATACTCGTGTGGCTTATAATTAAGAAAAAACTAAATATTCTTGATTTGTTGGCTCATAAAAAGGTCGGTCAGGTTGGAAATTGTGTTCTTTGTGATAATTTTAGTGAATCTTCTCAACATATCTTTGTAGACCGTGCGTATAGAAAATTCATTTGGGATTCTATTAAGCAAGATTTGCAGATTAGTAGTCACCAAAGTCTATACTTGGACATGGACTAATTGGAGGCAAATCTATGTTAAGCCAGATGTTAGGATTGAATGGGATGTGTCTATGATGCAATTTGTTGGTTCTTGTGGTTTGAAAGAAATAATAGGATTTTCAGTCACAAGTTTAGAAGTAATGTTGTCTTATACGCTTCTATTAACTCATACATTGCTTTTTGGTTAGCCAATTTACCTGAGAAAAATTGAAGACTTTTGTTCGTAGCCGAGTCAGAGGAAAAGCAGGAAGGAAAGTTGTTGAAAAGGGACAACATGGTGTTGCTGCAGAGAATTCCGAATATAAGAGTTCAGACTGAACCACTCTTGCTTCAGGAGTGGTGGCTGCAGTTCCTCTTCGTGACCAGACTTCTCAAGGGATGGAGATTATTATCTTAGACTGAAGAACATAGTAGCTGGAATTCATTTTGGGGTGTGTTTACTATCAGTTGCAAACTGTTTCTATGATTTTGTGGAGTTTTTGAATAATGTGGATGTTGATGGATGCAAACAGGATGTAAGTGGTTGTTAACTTTTTGTAAATTGTTGGTTGTATCTACATTAGACGCAGACAACTGCTTAATGATATGGTAGTTAGTGGATGGGGCTTATTTAGCCCCATCCTTTCTCGTTCTCAAAAGGAATGTGGCTAACCATAAGAATGTTTGATCGGCAAGAAAGAATGAGCAAAATCAAAACAATGTCACGGAAAGACACAAAATGCATTAATTTTCCAAAAAAAATTAATATGGTGAAATTGTAGATGAAGACATTCTTGACAGAAAAATTAAGACAGCACGTGAAGCCAACGGCCAAGAACATAATACCAGCCATAAAATATAGTTCTAAAACCACTAAGAGGATAAATCGTGGACTAGCATGAGTACAGAAAGCAGCTCTAGATTGCCGAATTGGACTGCCTTTATCTAATTTATGTAGCCCAGAGAGCACTGACCTGGAGAAAGTTGTCAAAGCTCATTGCACAGGAATGGGTGACATTCCCTGGATCCTTTGGGTTCACCTTGATGTTTGCACCTGTCTTGGATCGAAGTCTCTTGATAGTAGAACCAGATTTACCAATTACAGCTGCACTCTGGCTAGCTGGGACTAGAAGATGAGCTTCTTCCTTATGTCTCATGTCAGAATCATCGGTATTTGCAATAACATTTACTATTGTAGAATGCACCTTAAGCAGGGCATCCTGGGCGGGACATATGGGTTCCGTGTCATCCTCATCAACATCATTAATATCCTTATCCTTGACGTAGCAGTAAATGGTTATAACCCTCTTGTCCGCACCTGGAAAAGGATCAACGACCTTGATCCTAGCATTTGACTCTTGTCGCAGGGAATTTATCACTTTACCACTCTTGCCGATCACACTTCCAATAACATCATTCGGGCAAAGTATGCGATAAACCACCAATTCCCCATCGCCATAATTATCCTTGTATTCTGCCCTTTTTTTCTGATTCTTTCCTTCATTACGTCCATCCCTATCTTGCCGGGAACGCTTACCAGTCTCGCCCATGTTTTAATGACAAATAATAGCCTGCAAGATTACCTTAAATGAAAAAACTATAGTACTACTCAGAAGTCAACTAAACGTTCATTGCATGCAAAAACAAAACCATAAACATTAGAGACAAATTCTTTGTCTTCACAGATTGTATTGATGGAGTGTCTTAATGAGATGGAAGCGTTATATAGTAAGAAACAGATATAGGGAATAAAACAAAGTATATTTATACGCCATAAGGAAAGTTATATAAATTACTAATCGAAAGAAAGGAAAATGATAGCCAGTGAGAGGTTCGTTATTCTTCTCGTATCCCAGTCATAAAACTTAGAAAGTGAATAGCCAACTAGAATCAAAGCCCAAATCAAGTATTGATGCATAATCCATAAACTAGATATCCTTTGACAAGATTGAAAATTTGAAACCAACCAAGCCCTCGGCATACCATTTCAATAAACCAACTAATAGGTCACATCTTTAATTGCTCATTGCTCATTGCTCATTGCAAACAAAAACTAGTATCAAACAGAATTTGCAAAACACACACTCTCTCTACGGCTTTTCTTTTTGCACTTATAATGAGAAAAATCTCCAACATTTTGGTAAGATCCTGCCACTTGTGTCACCGAAAGGTGACCACCAATTGATTGGTCAGAATTGGATTAGTTTAGTGGTCGAATTGATAACTTTCAAGTGTTCGCTTTTCCAAAATCCTGATCAGATTCCTCACAAAAATAAGTGCATAAAAAACATATATACTACATCAAAGATAGAATAACGTGATATAAGACCAGCCTAATGGAGTGAAGTAAAAAACAAATGAAACAGTGTGATTTCAGGGAAAGAAACTTGCATGAGACGGTAATTTCAAACTAACGCCACAAACAAGAGTTCAATCAAAATATATAGAAGCGAATCATTTTAAAAATTATGTATCAGCAAGGTTATCCAGTAAACTTGCAAAATTACAGTACAATCTATGACAAAATCAATGAACACGGTGCACATAATCCATCACATTTTCTTCGCAATTATACAGTAAATTAGTAAGCATGAATCGCAAGGAGCCGCCTCAGTTATGAATTACGAATCGAGATAAGAAAACAGCAACAAAAAAGAAAATAATCTGAATTAAAACCTGCTGGAAGAAACCCTAACCCCAGAAGAAAGAAAAAAAGTTCTTCGCTGAAAAATCTGATGTGATGCGGGCAAAGGTCTAACCTTTGAGAAGAGGAGCAAAACCCTAGAGCACGGCTGAGCGAGTGAAAGACCGACCCACCATTTTGGGGGATGCATTTAGACTGCGGACGTGTGTCACCGGTTCTTTCCGGTGCGTCACCGGAAAATGGCGGTTGCTTTGGTGAGCGGATCGGGTTTGAGATCCGAATCCAAATTCATAAATGCCATTGGAAACTGTAAAAAATGAATAATCATTTTGTTTTCAATATTTAAAAAAATTATTAAAGAGTGCAGTTATTTAACTATAGAGAAATAAATAAAAAAAAACTAATCAAGAAGCTATTAAGGCTGAGTAAAATTTAGATTTTAAATTAAGTGTTTCCAACTTTATATAAGTTTAGAATAATATAACTATTGAATTGATCATGTGTAACTTTGCACTCTTTTTGTAAGGTTCCCAGTTTATAAATTCTCAATTAACATAAACATTCTTTTAAACTGATAAATTATCATAATCATCTCCCACTCTAAAAAAAAAATATTGCAGCACTTCCTTTGTAAATATTGATATACCCAAATATACAATTCGATCCACAAAAATTTCAGCCAACATCCGCCTACTTATATGAAAACAAAGGAAATATATATGCTCGAGAGCACTCCTCTCGGCATCCATGACATAAACAGATCTAACTATAACTCTAACACATCACCATAATCACAATCTAATTTACTTCGTACATGTCCATCTCCCAAAACTTACATAAGGTATCAGTATACATCAAGTAGGATTTCAACAGGAACTAATTTACAACCCAATACAATCATTAATAGCAGAATTCTTAACAAACGCCTAAATCTGAAGCTGGTCTTCTGACGTACTGCGACCTGAAACATAAAACTGGGAGGGAGTGAGCTCGACAGCTCAGTGAGAGAGAATCAAAGTAAATCAAGGAAGGAAAATACAAACAAGGAGCATGTTTTTCTTCAACAATTTTAGCAAGTACAGATGAACAAATGAAACGAGGAGAGAGCAATATCTTATAATGAATAATCAACACAAAGATCCATATAATCTATGTGACGGTCTGGCTTCTCTAGAATCGATTCTCTTTAACTTTCTTTAGTTTTTCTGCTGCAGATTTCTTGGTCTAGAAATTCAATAAGATACTCTCTTAGTTATTATAACTTATGCATGATTCTGCTTTAAGTACTCTTAACACATAACACCACATAACTCATATTTCATACCTGAAGTACAACCAATCATAATCAAAGTTTCACGGGAATAAGTATATGCCTTGGTGATACAACATCGCAATATCACCTCATATCATCTAAGTATAGTTTCTCCATATGGATAATACAATCAAGCATAATCATACTACACCACACAATATTCAAATATCATACTTAGTGATATACACATCGCATATTATTCATATGCTTACTCAATCACAATGAAATGTGAGATTCTCCGTCTTCCCCCTCCTGCCGGCTCCCGCCCGGTCCCTTCCTCCAATATATATGCATATATATATAACAATAACACCGTCTTCCCCCTCCTACCGGCTCCCGCCCGCCCCTTCCTCCAATATATGTGTATATATATATAACAATCACACCGTCTTCCCCCTCCTACCGGCTCCCGCCCGGCCCCTTCCTCCAATATATGTGTATATATATAACAATCACACCGTCTTCCCCCTCCTACCGGCTCCCGCCCGGCCCCTTCCTCCAATATATGTGTATATATATATAACAATCACATCGTCTTCCCCCTCCTACCGGCTCCCGCCCGGCCCCTTCCTCCAATATATGTGTATATATATAACAATCACACCGTCTTCCCCCTCCTACTGGCTCCCGCCCGGCCCCTTCCTCCTATATAAAAGATGTAACAAACATATATACACGCACATTCATAATCACAAATAACGATTTCGTCACAATGCGAACACCAACCCCCTTAAGTGTAGTTTACCTTTTAGCTAGACGATTATGTCCCTTAACATCCATATATGATACACCATATGTGTATATACATATATATGAGTTACAAGTTAACGCTGTAGTGATCTATTCATCTCAATTTTAATGAGTCAGCTTCTCATTTACTTTGTTAAGTATTAGCCTTCTGGGTTGTGCTAATAGCATATCAATATTCAATTATGTAGCATGCAACCATGATCGTGAAATTTACAATGCATACACGTCACGGGGATCAATTCATCGACAAGATAAATACTAAATTGTTGCTTGAGAGCAAAGATAGTTGTCACATAGGTGTACAACTTTCTAGTTATGTTCATGTTACATCCCCATTAATTTCATATATATTCAACGTACATCATGGTTGTAAACAATCATCACTTAGACGTGGGTGCCCAGTGTATCAATACTAATGTTGGATTTCTATTCACATCAACGCACCCAAGCTTTCATTCGTACATCTAACATCACTAGTTTTTTTAACTCTCATATGTTCAGAATGATTCCGTCAGAACTCCTAATACCATAATTATTCGGTCAGTTAGTCAATTAATGGCTACCAATATTATTAGTCAATTCATTACCAACATTGGTTCCCGACTTCGTAACAATTTCAGCTCTGATGATTTTCATAATTGCCACTTTCGTAACTATTGATTTTCAATCTCACAAATTAAAGCTAAGTATCCTCTATGGACACCAACATCAACTATTTAATTTGCTCAAGCCTAAATTGACATCTTCATGAGACTATATGAATAGATACAGTTTTCTTAGCTCACCACCATGTGGTATCCGCGCTATATTTCCCCGTAATCTTCTGTTGCATCAGTTTTATAGTTAACCATCAATATTAGATCTTTCTTCCTATTGAGAAAGCAATTAGATATTGTTCATAGCCAAGGTAATCAATGAAGTGTTGTTTAATTAAAAGCTTGAAAGGACTCCTGCAGCCTTATTACCTATATATTATGTGTTTATGAATCAAGACCTTCGCATATAATATTTAGATAACTAAGTCTCATAAACTTGAGAACTTATTGCCTAGAAGTTGATTTTGAAGAATATCTCACCACTATGATTTACTTCGATGATCTACGTGCACTGGGCTATTGAAATAAAGATACTGAGACACCTTATATATATATAATACATTGTTCTAACCGTATCAGAATTTTCCTCCAAGCAGCTCAAAGTCTAAAATATCAATGCCTGGTGTGACGTGAGTACCATGTTATTTCTTGTAGACAAGTAATATAGAAATTAGTTTACAATCTCCCCTTTATACCCTTCTATCGCAGTACTCCCAACTTGTGAACATTGTCAATAAAATTCTCAGCCTAATCCTAGCCCGTAATCATAGGGTCAGAAATTACAGTCCTATTATTTCGGGACTGTGTGAGTTGTAAACCTGCAACACTGGATAGTGTTATTAATCTGTAACAATATGCGTTATTAAAACTTATTTCTTATTATTGAAAATTATAGCACTTGCCATCTGCCATAGTCCTTAGTTATCCTGAACCTCTTGAATCTCGCTTCTAAACTTATGTGCAGAAGGAGAGATGACATACCTGAAGTTTGAAATAATATAATGCAAGGATAAGGGCTCTTTCATGAGAATATTGCTTTATGCGGAGCTCAGAGAATTATAATCTAGTGCTATTGGATCTAGAGCACCACTTGATCCAGCACCAAGACTCTGAAATTTATATACAATCTGATAGGATAGTTCTATACCGCTTTACTGGCTACACTGGAAATTTAACAAAATTATTATGTCAAGAATGTATCGAGTCATAACCTACCAATTCTGAAATAAGTATCGTCATCTAAAACTCAGTACACTTTGCTGCCACTAAACACAAGTAGCAAAATCTTCAGGCTTTTTAGCTTCTTTCTATTATTTACGAGGACAGATCCTGGGTTACTTCTTAAATAGATTCAAACATATAAATTTATGAAACATCAACATTCATTATTAGGAGCGTATTCAGTTCTATGCTTAGCGTAACATGCCTCTCTATTTATTTCTATAGTTTGAAGGATGTGGTTCTCACTGTGTCATTCTTGTGAATGGCAATGATTCGTAAGAATCAACAATAAGATAATGGCAAGAGCATACCGGATGCAATATAATCTCTTATAGGTTTCGTCCTAAATGTATTTCGGAAGGTACATTGCTTTGGGTTATTAAGGAAACACAATGTTTATGGAGCTACCACAACATTTATGAAGGGAAGGAAAAGATTTCAATACTCATATATCTCATTAACTCGGGTGTCCTTAAGCTATATAGATGAAATAAAACGGGTAATGTCCGAATCAAGATTCGATTTTCTCACAACGGCGGTCTCTACTAAACAAAATATAAAAACGAATTTCTATTTTCATCATCCAATCGTTATTATATATCTCTTTACATCACATCATACTTATGTAAAAATATTCAAGGACCCAAAAGGATAACTAAATCTCAAGTCGGGATGGAAATTTTCATCATCAATTTCATACCATCCAAACAAGAAGTAAACTCACGAGTTAATGAAAAGAAGGAAATGAGAGAATAATTGAGAGTGATAGAAAATTCACTCACACACCAAGAATAATAATCATCAATAAATCAGGATTATTTGTAGATGAACTAAAATCTGAAATTTGATTCAAATCTGCAGTAAAGGATAACTCCCTCACCTCTTCCCCGGCATCGAAATCCGCTGAATCGCACTCCACCGTGTCCCGGGTACCCACCCATCACGCTCCGAAGGGGAGCTCCGGCAGCAGCAGCTGCGGCAGCAGCTGCTGCGCCCGCTGCTGCAACCCACAGCAGCAGCTGCTGCCAGCTGCTGCGGCCTGCAGCAGCAGCAGCGGCTGCTGCTCTGCTGCCAGCAGCAGCAGCAGCTGCGTAGCGGCTGAAGGCTGCGGTTCTGTTGTGCCGCGCGCGCAGATCAGGGGAGAGAAGAGAGAGGTAGAGGTTCATATTGGAGTTTAAGGTGGGATTTGAGGAATTGAGAGTGGATTTTTAAGAGATTTCACTTGAAACTTTTGGAAAAACCCTTGGGTTCAGCTGAATTGGGGGAAGAAGGTTGAAGAGAGAGAAGGTAGGTGGAAAATGAGGGTATTTACTCATTTAGCCTAATATATATGCATATAAAAATTTTCTCCCAATTAGCCACTTGTCCCCATCTCCTACCGCTCCACCTACTCCCCTCCACTTACTCCCCTCCACTTACTCTCTCTTATATAGTAATCTTGCATTAGAATAATGGTATTTGTATATATTTATTGCAAACACGAGTATGTATCCAATTCCACATACTAGTACATATACACACATACATATATATACATCCATACATGCCTCTATTTACATATCCATATCACATGCACTTGGTATATAATATCTATGTATGATAAATCCCATTTAGCCACGCACCCGTATGTACACACGTATTTACAATTATCAATATTTCATCCACTTAAATTATCCCCACACCAATTTAAAGTAAAATAACATTACTCATGAATTAACTCAATCATCATCCCTAGTGATTCTGTATAATCTCTTAAATCACGGATTTTAATGTTAAATCAAGATTTAGAATTTCAGGGTGTTACACTTTTTTTTCTTTATAATTATATTGCATTGCATTTCAAATGTGAAGTGCGGAAGATGTTGGTACTTTGCATTTATTTAATTCAATTATATGTACAAGATAATGATCACAAATATGTACGTGATTGGGTAAAATTAAATGGGGTGCTTTCTCGATTCGTTGAGCAATTTTTTTCCTTTACTTCTGAATCCTAACAACTATATCAAGTCAGCATATATCGCATACTAAAAATACACAATAAGATGTTATTTTATTTTTATGCGTTTCATAAATTATTATTTATGATATTGTCTTCTCATATAGAAAAAGAAAGAGAAAAAATTGAAGGATGATTAATAAAACATGTATAACTTAAAGCTAAAAAGATTAAAAAAAAAAACATAATACAACTGATACAACAAGGGAAACTTTTATCCCGGATTATGAGAGGATGGAGGTATCCATTTTATATTCAAACAAAGATAGTTTATTGTTTAATTTCTTTTTCTGACTTTTCTTATTTTGAATAAGTTAACAAGTAAAAGATTTATTGAGAATATCACGAGACTATTTCATGATATTCGTTGCGGTTACAAATACACCTAGTACATTTAAGAAACTCATACAAACGTGACTTTGATCTAACTCTCAATATTATTCAAAAAACTTCTCGTTAATGAGATGTGTTATATCAAATCGGACAATTTTTTTAAAGCATTTTTTACTTGGTATACAATCTCTATTAACATTTGATGTCTTTTAAAAATATTATATTTCTCAGAGAGTGATTTGAAGAGTGATACAAGGTTGTCCAAACCATCAACACGTGTTAACCAGGTGCAATTCTCAATAATAATATTATTCTATCTTTAAAAGATTAAGAAATCAACATATCTAATTAATATTCACGTTGTTCGTTGTCCACATCGGACAACAAACCATATGCCCATGCATTTCTATCACTAATTACACTATCACCGTAATAATCGCACGACGTGATTAGTTTGTCAGAAAATCATATTCATGAAAATCTTTTTATCGTACAGAAACCCAATGATAGTTTAATATTTGTAATTTTATATTATATTAATCGCGGCAATACAATAATTTCAGAAATCTCTTTTAAATTACAACACACATGACAGTGTGATTTTAGAAATCTAATCAAAACCGATCGAAGAAAGATTTTCTCCCGTGACTCGCATAGAAATTTTGTCCGTCCATTCATCTTCATCCGTGAGAGAGAGAGAGTAACGTTGACTCCCTATTTCTTATTCATTTCTTTGCTGCTCTCCTTCTTCCTCGTCCTTTATCCCTTCTCTTATATTTTTTTCTAATCGGTTGGTTTCCCATCGACAACGGAGGTATACTGGTATCTCAGTGTTACATTTAAGTTTCTCTTGTTACAACAAATACGATAATATAATTCTTTAAGGAATATTTTTTCAGATCTTACTAAGTATGTTTTAAAAAATATTCTTCTGAAAATTACCTTTAAGCTTACATCATACCGCCCATCGGGAAAAGAACCCCACTTGATAAACTCTCTATTCAATAATGATTAATCCTTGAACAAATTTGAATTAATTCTAATTTTAAAAATAATTATAAAAATAAACCCTCCTCAAAAATAATTGTCTGGCCTTCTTGGTAAGGCCGAACGTCTCTTTCACTGGGAAACTTTACATGACCTCGCCAAGGTCGAACAATTTTTATGCTCATTTTTAAGTCCGATCTTGCCAAGGCCGAACTTCTGTGTACCTCCTCCACTGCGCCACGTTGGCGCTCATAGTCGACCGTTGGCTGACGTGACGTCAAGGTGGCAAGAGGAGGTTGATTTTTAGAAACACTCTTGAGAAGGTTTATTTTTCTAATTATTTTTAAATTAAAGTTAATTCAAAAAGTTGTCCGTCCTTGTGCAAAACTTTTGAATTAATCCTAATTTTAAAAATAATTAAAAAAAAGTTGCTCTTAATCCTTTTCAGGTTTTCTTATCGGGTTCGGACACGACAGAATTCGTCTCTTTAACGAACTCGGGCGGGATCTTATACTCTAATACATGCAAAACCGACCCATTTTCGAACCCTAAAATAAGCATATCGCTCGGGGCTGCCCTTTCTGTCTCTCCATTTTTTTTTTTGTCAGATACTGTTATCGGCTGCTATTTTCTTCAAATTTCAAGAGTTTTTTTTGTGTTAAACTGACCAAGGAAAAAAAAATATTTGGAATTCTTGTTTTATCCCAGCAATTATGCTTATCTCCAGACTCTCGCGGATGGGAGCTCGGTTCCTGAAGGAATCAAGAACAAGTGAGTTATTTTGCTCCCTCATTTCTATTTTTTTTAAAATTTTTTTTGTCAGTTCCTTTTCTGATTGATTTACAATACATGAGTAAAAGTAGTGAATGAAGTGCAGTGATATGATTTTTTTTTTTTGTTAATTGTCACCACAAGGAAAATTATGCATATGTTGTTTAGCGTGGAGCGAAGAGTTCATCTCTTAGGGTTTGAATGCATTTTAAAATTTTCACCATTGCTACCTGAATTTTGAATTTTTTTTAAAAATTCGGCGAGTTCAAGTATATTTGAGAAAATATAGAATTTCGAAAACGGACGAAATAATTTGTATGATGTGAATTAGCTTATGATTTTTTGACGTTTTAAATGGGCTGTGAGTAGTCTGGTTTTAGTTTAAAGATCACGCCACAAACGAAAATATGCTACTGTTGGAGACTTCTGCACTAGAGAATTAGAACAACAGCGACGTGTGAGTTTCCTACTATCAAATTTCGCCATCTTCACAGTATTAGTTGGTAACTGATTTATGATCTCCTTGTTTTTTAAAATGTGGTTCAAGTCTTTTCCAGGTTTTCTGGTAATTTTGACCGTGGACTGCCTTTCTCGAGTCAATGTATGATGTATTTCATTATGTACCAATTAATGAAAGTTGTCTTGATAAGTGGTTAAAAATACTTCATTTCATTATTCTCCCACTGATTTTTGAGAATAGTGTCTTGAAATGCTTTTGTAGTTATTAGACATGGTTGTTCTAATAAAAGCTTCCTCCTGGACCTTTTACATAGGTATTTCTTATTTCTGTTTGTCTTGGAATATATTTTTTTCTGTACAAATGAGAGTCTACCATGAAAATATGTCGAATTGGTTTTGTTTATGATATACTTTTTAGTCAATCTCCAATGTTTTTGATGAGACATTTGTATTTGTGATCTGCACAAAACTTATGTCTTTAGATCAGTATTGCGACTGCCTGTATGCTATCATTCCTCTTCCTCTGAATTTATTCATATTTTTATATATTTATTTAGTTTTGTGATAGTTACTGTTTCATCTGCAATACTTGCAGTATATTAAAGTTAATACCATCAGGTTTTCGCTTACACCAATTCTTCTTCTCCAACACAGGTCAAGTTTCTGCAAATAGAATCACCTATTGTCAAGGGGTCTTTAGTCGGTTTTTACACCCCATGGTGAGTAATATCTTTTTAACATGTACTCTGTTGGAATCTTTGGTATTAAAATTTTATTCCTTTTGAGAGAGAACAATATTTGGTTAGCAGTCTAGTATCAGTCAATTATTTTCCATCAACTGTTCTCAACAGCAGACACATTCCACACGTTGACTTTTCTCACACTCTTGTATGTTCCCTAGGTTTCTTCATCACCACCATCATCTTTTTCACTTTCTTTCTGTTACTTTAATATCTTGTTGTATGGAAATTGCTGCTAACAGGCTTATATCAGACACTTCTGATCGGGACCGTTAATTTTGGTTTCTCTGTCAAGTATTGAAACCTACTTCCTATAGAAAGCCAGTGACAACCATTCATGAAATGCAGTATCAACTTTCGTAGCTGGTTAAATTCTGGACCACCCAGTTATGATAAATGAAATTAATGTCGTGCGTGTTTCAGCTCGCAATCTGGTGAAGATGTTGATTTTGAAAATGATTCACTTTGTTTATCACAAGAAAATTAAGTGTGGTAAATGGTAACAACATCAACATCCCTGGTCCAGAAGTTCGTAGGAGAAAGAACTAAGACATGGGTTTATAAGACTTTGTGGACTCTTTCAATACAATTTATTTGTGTGCTTACATATGCGCTCTCTCTCTCTCTCTCTCTCTCTCTCTCTCTCTCTGTGTGTGTGTGTGTGTGTGTGTCTCTCTCTCTCTCTCTCTCTCTCTCTCTCTCTCTCCACTCTCTACCCCACCTCCTCCTCCTTATATGAGCTAAACATTCAACTGAGGGCAGGCAACGGGAGTATTAATGGTTGTAACCAGCAAAGGTCATATTCCTGGACAAAACCTGCTCTCTCAGGACCTTCTGTGAAGGCGGTAGACCAAAGAAGTAACTGTATTAACTACCAACTCAAGAAGTATATAATATATTAGACTAGTTAACTTGTTTGGGTGATTTTGGAGGATCTGATAACATAAAAAAGAAGTATTAAGTTGAGCACCAACACCCAAAATCAGCAGTTCCTCGTGATTTTTGGGCAAACCAAATTTGGCCAGAAGGTTGTGTTCGTGGCATAGTCTGAATAGGATGTTCTAGCATGGTTGTTTACCATTATCATCATTATTCTCCCCCCCTCTCTCTATATTATATATATATATATATATATATATATATATATATATATATATATATATATATATATAAAATAGAGAGAGAGAGAGACTTGTGTCATTTCGGAAGGATTTGAGGCCGAATCCTACTCACTCAAATACAACCCACGACATCCGAATGAAAGATCCACTCCGTTGTAGTTGATCTACATTATTTCAAGTAACTAAAAATAAAAATATGTATTTTGAATACTTTTTGCCCATCCAGCAAGTAGATACAAAGTGGACGGCCGAAATAGTGAGTTGGTTAGTTTAACGGTGTAGAATATTTGAAATCTAACAAAAATTGATTTGTGAGATTTTTAAGTGTTTAGATCATGAGGAAATGGTCAGATCGTGAATTTGTATGTCTAAAGATGTAGATATAAGCAATATGCTATTTTCAGCCGTCCATTTTGCGCCTACTTGATGGATGGGTAAAAAGTATTCAAAATACATGATTTTTGATTTTTAGTTACCTGAAATAATGTAAATCAACTTAAATGGAATGGATCTTGCATTCGAATATCGTAGGGTTATATTTGAGTGGGAAGGATTAGGCCTCGAATCCTTCCGGATGACATAAGTCTCTCTCTCTATGTTTTTGTGTGTGTGTGTGTGTATGTGTGTGTGGGGAGGGGGGGGTTCTACTGCATCTTTCATCAAACGCTACTTCCAAATTGGATCGTGTAACTCTTGCTAAAATTAGGTTTTGAACCAAGCGACTACAATATACTTGAGTGATGATGTATTGGAGTACATCCATGTGCCCGATCCAGCGTAATTCTTTTTTGGTTCATGTAGCCTAGGCTACCCCAAATACTTGAGACAAATGGTTTAGTTGTTGTTGTTGTTGTTGTTGGTGGTGATGATGTATTGGAGCATGTCCCAAGTTTCTTTGGCTTAAACGCATCTTTTATCTGAGCCCTTGACCGATTCAAAAGGCAATAGGCTTCTAAAGAGAGATGGTGAGTGCAATAGAGTGCTAGTTTTCAGATATTTTACAAATCTGTGACTAGAAAATGTTGCTAAGCTTCTTTATGCTTGCTGGATATCGTCATTTGCAATGATGTAGGAAGAGGAGGAACTTCCTTTATAGGTACTCATTTAGTCACTTTACAAACTTTTAACACGGAGGCGAAGAGCATGGAGTAGTTGGATGAATTAGTCAAAAGCTCATTTCACAATTTATAGGTACAATGTCGTACAAAAGGTGTGGTTTTGCACCACTGAAATTAACTAGCCATGCTATAAAATGATGGATTCTAACATGAAGCATCACGAGATATCCTATCACCTAGAAGGAAGGAGTTTATAGTTTTCATTGAGAAGTAGTTCTACTTCTATTCAATCAAGTATCAAAAAGATGGTGGATCAAGTTGATGAAAGTTTTGCCACAAAGTTCTGCAAAGAGGCAATCTTAGTGAGCATCACTTTCGATGTGGAGTGGTGTTAATGAAGTATATTAGTGGGTCATTTGTGACTATGATTCATGGGTGGGAACTTCTCTTCTAGAGACCATAAAAGAGGTATGAAGAGGCTAGCATGAAGGAGATAACAATAAAAGGGAAGAACTATATATTTCAAGACAAGTTGAAAATAAATCTATATTCAATGAGGGAGAGAAAAAGTAGTATAATGAAAGAAAAAAAGGCTAGCTCATAATATAGTAGAGTGTCGTGAGAAGGATAACTATACGGAAAGAAGGAAAGCGATGAAAAAGGCAAGAAAAAAGCAACAAATTTTCAAGTGGTTGTGCGTTAGAGGAGCTCTTTTAGATGAAGCAACAAGGAGTGAGCTCTCTTTTATGACTAAATATCAATTTAGTACAAAGACTAAATATCAAAATAGCACAAAAGGGATGGACTTTTTAACTTGTTGATTCTTGTGAAGGAAAAGTTGATTGGTGGATGTAGCTGATCACGGTGGCAAAAGAATATGTAATTAGAGGGATTACTAATGAAGCTTGCATTGAAGACTAAGCCTTATCTATGGTCCTATACTTTAATTTAATCAACAAGGATGTGCAACTAGAACTATCAAAATAACGCCATTTCCTATTTGACGTCACTGCGACGAGTTGACTTGTGAAGCAGTGAATTTGGATGTCTGACAATTGAAAGTTCTTGGTAGCCTTTACTTCTAAGTTTTTGACATCATGAGTACTTTGTGAAAGACAAGGAAGACTACCACATCGATGCTAGTTAGATGATTCATGCATCTTACTAGCGGCTAAACAAGCGAAGAGGGTAACAAACACTTTTGGAAGACTATTATTATTCTCAATGTCAAGGACATACAAAAGAGGCATTGTTGACACTACCAAATCAATTAGGCCAAACAAAATAGCTACCATTACTCCAAAATGATTCCAACTATATCGAGCATTATAGTGATAAGAGTCAAAACGTGCAGTACCATGAAGTGAAGCAAGAAAAGGTTGCGATCCAAGATAAGGAACGAAAGGTGCTACTAGTGAGTAGGGGTGAGCAATGTTCGGTTAAAACTGAAAAAACTGCCCGAAACCTGAAACCGAACCGAACCGCACGAATTTAATCGGGTTTCGGTATCGGGTTCCGAAACCCGAACCCGACTGAAACAAAACTGAGTCACCTTTTTCATAATAAAAAAAGGAAAAAAAATCATTTTTCATCACCTCACATTTCCTTTCCTCTCTCAACCCCTAGATCACTGCTCGCTGCTGAATCAACCTCCTCGGAGTTACTTCGCCGGAGATTACCCCTCTTTGGTCATTCCAACCTCGTTCCCTCCTCAATGATTTTGCTCGTTGTCCACTTTTCCCGCCTCGCCTAGGCTCGCTGTACACTATTTGCAACATTTTCAACTATCCTGAGACATCCCAACGTGGACGATTTCGATTATTGTTTTTTCCTTTTCCTTTTTCTTTCTTTTTCATTTTTCATTATTGTGCTTATGTGATCTAAAGAAGCATTTTAGCTCCTTGTACCATGTGGTTATGAATCAATGATTATTAAACTGGTGGTTTTGTGTGCAGATTGTAAGGGGATTGGAGATAAGAAGCTAAATAAGCACAATTGGATATATACTAATAACACCTAGCAGGTGTTTGAGAAAATTTATGAATGAAACAAAATTGGTGTTTGCTCAGCAAGGTGAGAAAGATTGTGAAGGCTGGCGATACAAGAAGATTAGACATCGAGGTAACTTTGAAAAGAGACAATTAGCTGAGAAACTCCGGGCTCGACAAGCTAGACAACCCGACGACGAGCAAGGTTCAAAAACTCGGCCGTTCCGAGACCAGTCCACGAGTCAACCTATTGCATTGTTTTGCTTGATTCGGGGCCGACTCGGTCGAGTCACCCGAGTCGAGGCCGAGTCAGCCCCGAGTCAAGGCCGACTCAGCCGAGTTAACCGAGTCGAGGCCGAGCCAGCCCCGAGTCCACACCGAGTTAAGCCAAAATTTCATATAATTAGTTTCATATAATTTAAATTTTTACTAAGAACGTAGAGCTAATCTTTAATTTTGTGAAAAGAGTTGTTAATCTAAATTGAATTAATTTCATATAATTTACTAAATTATGCATTTATTTTGTTATTTTAATACCGCAATGCATGTATTTATGTATTATTTTCATGTTTAGTGTGCTAGGTGATATGTTTTGGACTTATTATACATTAATTTTAAAGTCTACATTTTTTAAAGATTTATTGTGACCTTTTCAGAATTTTTTGAGCCCTTTATGTAGCGTTTCGCGCGTCTTGCCTGAGTCGGGAACGCGACGCCGCGACTGATATGGAACGGTGCCCGCCAAGTCGATGGTCGAAATCGCGATTTTGAACCATGACGACGGGGTAGGGGAGGTCGAGAATGTTGGAGATGGGAAGGTCCACGACGAGATAACTCTGCCAAAGTTTGATCGGATTGGATTTGACGACAAGGTACGAATGGTGAGACAGGAAGTTCGATGACAAGGTAACTCCGCCAAGGTCTGATTAGATTGAGAGAGGGAGAAAGGAAAGGTGAGGTGACGAAAAAGAATTTTTCTTTTTTTATTATTAACCAAAGAGGGGAACCAAGCAGTGATCCTCTGAATTAACTGAATCAAACCGAACTGAGTCGGTTCGGTTCATGATCCTGTTCGGTTCAGTTTTATCAATATCGGCAAAACCCGAACCGACCGATGCTCACCCCTACTAGTGAGCCTAGCTAAGAAGAAAAAACAAATAATTTCATAGTAGTGTGAGTGGCGAAGGTGAATGCTCTCACTGGAGGGGGAGGGGCTGCTTAAAACCGGTACTTATGATTTATGTATTTCTGTGGCCCGCATTCAACTGGTAAGGCCTTGTTTGAAGCTACCGCTTTAGCACATCTTCTCTTTCTTTTGGGGCGGGTGATATTTTGGAAAGTTTGAGATGTTTTTTAGGCAATCCCCTTGAAGTTTAGAACTTAAGGGTGGAGAGTCTCTGAAAGAGGGGGAGGATAATCCTAGAGTTGTATTCATAAAAAAAGAAAAGGCCAAAGTATTGTAGTATAAATTCGAGAAGATTTAAATTATTAAAATTGAAAAATTAATGAGTCCTCTCTATAGTCTTATTTATAGACAAATACAATTACAATTCCTACTACAAGTAGGACTCTATGGCTCTTAATTAGGTTACTACAATGTAGATACAAGAAAATCTAATTCTACTTTTATTCTTATTCTACTCTTAATACAACTTAATACCACTCCTTATACAAATCATATTTTCTAACACTCCCTTCAAGCTGGAGCATATAGATCATACATACCTAGCTTGTCATAAATAAAATTAACTCGTGTCTTCCAAAGAGACTTTGTGAGTAGATCTGCCAACTGATGGTTGGATGAAAAATGTCAAGCTTGAACAACCTTCTCTTCTATCTTCTGACGGATCAAATGACAATCCACTTCAATGTGTTTTGTGTGCTCGTAAAATATTGGATTCTCATCTATGTGAAGAACAACCTGATTATCACAGTGTAACCTCATAGGACACTCTGGAGCATTAGTCAACAAGTGTCTGACCCAAACCAATTCACAAGGTACATTCACCATCGCACGATACTCTCACTTCGCAATAGATCATGACACCACCACACTCTGCTTCTTGTTTTTTCATGACACAAAATTTTCTCCAAAGAAAATGCAAAAGCATGTGGTCGATCGTCAACGGTAATCTTGCCTAACCAACAACTGAGAAAATGACTCTAGTATCCATAATCCGAATATAGAAGACCTTTGTCTGGAGCCGTCTTTAAGTACTGGAGAATCCGTACTTCCGCACCCCAATGAGTTATCTTTGGCGCTTAGAGAAACTGACTCTCAACATTCATAGCAAATGCATATCAGGTCTAGTTACAGTGACTAGTTCAACTTACCTACTAACCTTCAGTACCTGTCAGGATCATCTAAGATCTCCCTATGATCTGGTAGCAACTTGACATTAGTTTTCATGGATACATTAGCAGCTCTGTACCTCAACATTCCGCCCTCAGACAGCATATCAAGCACATATTTCTATGAGAGTAATTCTAGTTTTGAACCTAGCTACTTCAATGCCTAAGAAGTACAACAAAGTTCTAAGGAAAACGCTTCAAGTAGAACTTTAGATCTGCAATCCCCTCCACATCATCACCAATGATAATGATATCATCCACACACACTACAAAGAGTAACATATTCCCTTGATGCTGTCGCCAAAGTACAAAGTGATTTTTCTGAGAACGAGAAAGACCCTAACAATAGAGACAAATTGTCCAAACGAAGCTCTCAGTAACCGCTTTTATCCATAGAAAAACTTCTTCAACATGCAATTTTTTTCTGACTCCCATTGAGCAACGAGACTAGGTGTTACTCTATGTAAGCCTCCTGATCAAGAACATCAATTAAAAAAGCATTCTTGACATCTAATTGATGGATGAGTCACTGACAAGTGGCAAACAAAGAGATAAGAAATCTGCATCACTGTCAGCTTTGTAATTGGCGAGAAGCTATTCGATAATCCATGCCATACACTTGAGAATAACCTTTGGCAACTAGATGGGCCTTCAATCGAGTCAATGATCTGTCAGAATTTAGCTTCACAGTGCACTCTCACTGACATCCAACTACCTTCTTACCCAGTGAAAGAACATCAAGATCCTACGTTTCATTTTGTTCTAGAGCCAACATATCTTCTTTATGGCATTCTTCAAACTTAGGATAGATTGGGCTTCTGATACAGATTTCAGAACAGAATATGAGTCCAGAGAAGAAAAAATCATGAAAGAAAGGAGATAAGTATGATAAAGATACAAAGCGAGAGACATGATGAGATATGCAAGTGTGTTTACCCTTACAAAGGGCAATAAAAGATTTTATGAGATAAAGCCAAGTAACACGCGAGTAATCATTCACAAAAATAATGAAATACTGAAATCTTGTTTGAATTTTATTGAACATGAACCCCATATATACGTATGAACCAAATCAAATGGGTGATTAGTCCGTCTATTGACTCTATTAGGATAAGACATTTTGATTATGCTTTCCTAGTTGACAAGACTCACATTCTAAAAACTCAATTTAACTAAACTTAGGAATCAAAAATTTTAAAATCGATAAAGAGATGACCTAACCGACACTGATAATTAAAAAGTGAAATTGAACTGGAGCACGCTACTAGTTTGGAGACCAAGTCCAGGTAATACAACCCGTCTTTTTCATGCCTGGTGCCAGTCTTCTTCGTTCTAAGTTCTTGTCTTGGCAAAAGTGGCTCTGGAAGAAGGTGGAGTCGATGATATTTGAAACTGCTAAAAGATACAATTGCTCCTTCATCTGCTTCTTACTGACGCAACTCTTGCTATCAGATTGCTTCTGAGTTGTGACTACACGAGCAAATTGAAATGATGATGCTGCTTTTCTTGTAGTAGTGGGTAGTTGTACTTGGTGTGAATGGCTTCACAATAATAACAATAGATCATCTCTTCTAGTCGTTCTCCTTAATGACCTCTCTCACGATCTTTAACTCCAAAATCGCTCCCACGGTCTCTACTTCCTGTTGTTCTGCCTTGGACCGCAAGAGCAGAACAATCCTGGGTCCCACGATGGCTGGATTCTGCGACTCCGAAGGAATAACTTCACGTAAGAAGTGGTAGATATCCTCAAGTGACTTGACAGTAGGGTTGTCAATCACATTCGATCGAGCCTTCGAAAACTCTGGACACAGTGCTCCTAAGTAACCAAGGACCATCAATTTGTTTCACCTCTCCTGCATCTCCTTCACATCAGTTGTGATAGAAAAAATCTCCTTGACATCCTCGGAAAGTTTGTTGAAGTTGACATAGAACTGGCCAATGTTCGACTTTCTTATTTACTCCTAAGTAGCTCATGAATGACATCATAAGCTCAACTCAGGTTGCTGCCTTCTGAATACAGCCTGTCCAAGTAACTCCACGTATACTTTACAATCCTCTAATGTAAAACCTGATACTAAACACGTGGCTCCATGCTGTTCAAAATCTGTCCTAAAAATAATGCATTGTTCTTCCTTTAAGTCTGCGTCTTAGAATCGGGGATCGTCAGTCAGGTGGTGATCTTTAGCTCTCGCAATAATATGGATCTCAATAACTCGTTTCCACGGTAGAAAATTGTCACCGTTCAACTTTCTATCAGTGATCTTTTCGAATACAAACTTAGAAGCTGCTGGCTTCATCACTTCAGCCATCACTCAAAGTCACAGAAACAAGCAAAAGAACCCCAAAATTACAGACGCTCAAATCAAAAATCAAAACCCTAATCAAAGTCAATTTTTAAGTCAAAAGAACCATGGGCTTTAATTGCTCATCCCCAAAGAATCTTTTTTTTTACTGTTGTTCACCGTGAACAATACCGCGGCAGTACTGTTCACCGTGAACTGTAAAGTTTTTTTTTTTTTTTACAAATCTGAATTCAAATCAGGATTGAAAGAAGGAAAAAAAGAAAGAAAAGAAAGAGAAGATGACAAGGAAAAGAGATGGTGATGGTGATATTTTGATGGCGAGCGGATACAACAACGAAGGTTGCGAAGGATAGAGAGCCTTAGAGCTCTGATACCGTGAGAATATTTAGATTATGAAAATTAGAGAGTTGATAGTCCTCTCTCAATATTCTTATTTATATGCAAATATAATTATAACGCATAATACAAGCAGGATTCGTGTGACTCCTAATTGTGTAATTACAATATGACTCCTAATTTGATAACTACAATATAGCTATAAGAGAGTTTAATTCTACTCCTATCTCTATTCTAGTTCTAATACAACTCATATACAACTCTTCATACAAATTATATTTCTTAACACAATAAAATGAAACCCTAAGAGAACGGTGTTTTTCCCGCTCCACTTGAGCTTATTATTGATTTATCTACCATTGACTACTATCTACAAACTCTTCTACTTTGAGTAGATTGGAGGGATAAATCTCTTTTTTTTAAAATGTTTTGGATCATTGAAGGGGTGGGGTTATTAAAGTGGAACTCTAACTCTTAGAGCATTACTTTTAAAATACAGAGAAAAAAAATTTGTTGTAAAGTTATCTTTCTAGAAGAGAGAAACATTTATTATTCTAGTGAAGTATCATAAGTTTTCTTCAACTTGATCAATTATATATTTGAAGCGCACATCTTGTCAGATGACTCAAACAACTATTACACTCTAGGGGTTGAATATAGTTTTATGAATGACTACCTAAATTTTGTTTGGAATTATACAATAACTATTGTGGAAAGGACAAAATTTTGTTTGGAATTATACAATAACTATTGTGGAAGGACAACGTAGAAAAACTGAAAGCTATAAAAAACACTAGCGTTAATATCATGGGTGAATCTGACAGTGAGCGTTGTTAAAAAGTAAAATGCAAGCAATGAATAAATATGTTGAGCAGTATAATGATGAGAGAGTCGTGTAGAGAAGATCTAACAAGTAAACACTTTGATGTTTGGACTTCCTTAGGAGCTCTTCCTAAAAATTTCAAACTCTACTAACCAGAGCTAGTTTCTTCTACTTGCCAACTCTCTTCACCCACGAGATTGGATTTCTCTGTTGCAATTGAGAAGGATATAACCACCAACATCCTTCTCCCAAGAGTTTGGACTTCACTCTTAATACAAAGAATTGATGTTCTTTAAAACAAGATTGAAAACAAACTTAGCTCACACACCCAAAATATGAACTTACAATTTTGAGGTCCTAGTGTGATTTAGATGAAATAGAAGGACATGCACAATGTTTGGGGCTTCAAAGGATTTATGAGTACTAAAGTAGAATCACTTAATTGGAGATTGAAGTTTTGAGCTTGAAGGATTCCTTAGACAGTTGAAGAGTTTAATGTTAGGGAATTTCAATTGAATACTTGATCTCTTGAAAACTTCTCATTAAGAGGTTTATCTAAGGTCTCTTAAATATTCCCTGTTTAGATCTCCGTATTGGTTGTCTATTCAACTAAGAAAATTACATCCAATGAATATATTACTTTTTTAGTAGGTCTATGTGAAAGAATGCCTTATTCCACAAGTAAGGTTATAAATGGTGCCGCAAGGTTAGGTGAAAGAGCAATCTAATTTGCTTTCGTCTTCACATGATGGCCCATTGGTCGTAACGATGAGAATCAACAACTGAAGGCTGTTGTCAAGTACAAGGTCAAACAAGAAAGTAATAGCACATGGATTATTACATGGGTGTGCCACATAATTAATCAAATGGGTTGAATCAAATATGCAAGTATTTGAATTCAAGTTTTCAACACTTGGTGCCTAGAGGATGAGAATTAAATAATTGGCCTAACCAAGAGTTCTCTCAGATACAACAACAACAACAACAACTAAGCCATCTGTCCCAAGTATTTGGGGTAGGCTACATGAACCAAAAGAGAATTACACCGGATCGGGCACATGGATCAGCACATGTCCCAAGAGTTCTCTCAGATAATCAGTAACAAAGCATAGACTATTTTGGAAATATACAAATACTATGTTATGTGTGAAAGCACAATGCAGAATAAGACAATTCTGCTTGGAAGAATTATCTTTCAGAAATTATGAAAGAATCCAATAGAATTATGGTAAAGGGAATAGTTAAGGAATAACTTCTATAGGTTTAATGCAAGAGGTATGGATCCATGTATGAACTTCTAAGATTCTCCTAGGTGCCAAATTAAAGTACTTCTTCATTTATCACTTTACAAAATAATCCTAATAAATAAAAAATATGAAAAATGTGTATTGAAGTTTGCTATACTTGATCTTGATGCTCTTGAGTAGTTGACTTGAACTTGATTAGCTTGTTTTGAACTTGAAGCTTGCTAGCCAATCACCTTCAAATTGATTTTTCATTAAGGCTCATTCCATACATCCTCCTAGACATGGCTTAACTTAGTCTTTAAGACATGCGACCAACAACGATATTGGTCACTAAATTGATTGGTTTACCAATCATCAAATACAGAACAATGGGATCTGCGACAAGTGCAAGGCTTAAGGAAGAGCTGCAAAATGTTATGAAAACAACAGCCAAATCCTACTTTATGCTATGATTAATGGCATACAATGTGCCCTTAGTTGTCACATCATATACTCTAGATTCATATTTGTCTACATTTCAGTGCTCTTATATATCAATTCATTTCTATAGGAATATACTTCATGTATCTCAGCCAGTTTTAGTATTTTACATGGTCATGTGTAGCACTGTAGTTTTTGCGACATCTGCTTTCATATCTGGACAGCCATTCTCATATTCTTTAGCCTGTTCCTATATACTCAGGTTTACCTGAGATATAATGTTAGTTATTCTCTTACCTGCTTGATCATTAATTTTTTTTTAGACATAGGGTGGAGCCTGAGCTCCAGCCATAACTATATATATTAATATATGAAAATATACCAAGTCTTAATACAAAATTATGTAGCCCCATCAATCTAACATCTAGAAACTAAACCACAACAAAAAAACCAACATCTCGGCTGCATAACAAAACCACAACAAATTTATGCTTGATCATTAAATTAACGGGGCATGTACTTTGGTTCCTTCACTTGCCTTTTTAGTCTATTCTTTTCATCTTGTAATTTTAAATATACATTAGATTTTCTATGATGGTCTTTCTGGTTCCAAGGTTGGATCTCTAACAATTTATGTCATGGATCCATTATAAAGGGATAAATTTTTTTGCAATAGTCTTTATTAGTTTCAGATGCTGTGCTACTGAACTTTTTTACTTCAAGAAATATTTTGAACTTCGCTTCTGAGACTCTATATGTTACTTTTCAGAAGAACCATCATAAATTTTCAACGGCTGCCACTGGGGAAGCTTCTGAGGAAAGAAGCGAACAGAAAGAGAAGTATGCTTCTTGATTTTTTGGTTCATCATGGGAATTGCATTTTCTAACAAATATAACCAAAAGAATTACATTGAATCACATTTTCATCTCATATAATCTGCTATATCTTACAGAATTTCTGTGACATTTGTTGACAAGGATGGTGAGGAAAAGCTCATTAAAGTTCCTATTGGAATGTCAATGTTAGAAGCTGCTCATGAAAACGACATAGAACTTGAAGGTGAATGGCATGTGATCGCAAGAAAGTGCACAATAATTTTATTCAGTTCTGCTGTTTTGTCTCTGATTATACTCCTGGTTTTTAACCCATTCAGCAGTTATAATTTTTGTCTGTTTGTGTGAAATACGTGGTTCATAAACCAAAAACCCTGGATTCAATTAAATACAATTCAAGGTCAAGACTTAAAGAGATAAGTATGCTAAGAAGCATGGATACGAACACGGATACGGGACACAGGTACGACGCGAACACGGGACACGACAATTTCTTAAAAAGTTGGACACGGGGACACGGCGACATGACATTAGAATATGGATATAAATAATAATAACAATGCATAAATATAAATGCATGATTATATCTTTGCATCCATAAGTTCATACCCATAGTTCAATGTGTGTAACTACTTATGTTGAATGTGGTACCTACTTATGTTGAGACATATTTAAACTTATCATAGTTTTATACAAGTTATATTTTGATGTCATTTAAAAAAAAAAAAACTAAACTACAATCTTTGATACAGAAAAAAAGTAAATAAATATCTCAAATATATAATGTGAATAAAGAAGTGTAAGAGAAATGTAGAACATATGTTTAAGAAATACCCAACAAGTGCCATAAATTTAAAAAAATTGTATATGATTGAGGATAAGTTTGAGAAGTGTCGGAGAAGTGTCCAAAGAAGTGTTGGTGTGTGACACGGGTACAACTACATAATTGAAGTACCCATTCTACATAGTAAGTATGCATGCTAAGGAACACACTTTTTTAGCTTCTAAAGATTCTAGGTGACGATAACACTCTGCTTTCAGTTGGTTTAAACCTGTGAAGAGGTTTGCATTTTGCATCCTAGACTCTCTGAATGGTCTGAACTTGTAATTTGTCAAGAACTATGAGTAATGCCTTCTTAACGACCAATGGATGACCTTTTCCTTCAATCTACTCCTATCATTATTATAAATATTATTAATTAGATTACTTAATATGATCTAGTTGTCACTTAAGCATTAATGTTATATTGTAAAATCGATTGTAGAATCGATAAAATAGATTACACTTTATGCACGGTGAAATTGAAATAATTACCATTTCAATATATATTATCATGCGTGAACTGTGGTGCTTTTTAAGTGATGTCCGTGTTTTTATGTGATTTCAGGGGCATGTGAGGGTTCACTTGCATGTTCTACTTGCCATGTGATCGTGATGGTATGTGCTTGCAACTTGTGTCATCTTGAGATTCGTCTTACTGGAAAATGTATGATCTAACCGGCAAATTCCTTTTAGGACGTGGAACACTACAACAAATTGGAGGATCCAACCGATGAAGAAAATGACATGTTAGACCTTGCATTTGGGCTCACAGAAACGTGCGTTTCTCTTCTTGTGGATAAGTTATTGTGCATTCTGGAATTTGTCATGACTCTTTGTTTCGCAGGTCCCGCCTTGGTTGCCAAGTGATCGCGAAGCCTGAACTTGATGGGTTGCGCTTAGCACTTCCTTCAGCTACTAGAAACTTTGCCGTAGATGGGTATGTACCCAAACCACATTGATGCTATTCAGATTTTTTTTGAGAATAGAGATTTCATCTCTCAGTTTTGTAGAAAAATGCTCTTAAACAGTTTTTAGTTATTACATTCTCCTACTGATCTATTAGTCCCATTGTTGTACAACAATTGTTCAACACTCAAGTCCAGTTACTTAATAAGCTTGAACGTTTTATAAACAGAGATGATAAAGTATTTCATTTTGTTTTCTTTTCAGTGGTGTACAAGGAAGTAGATTTTTATCCTATGTGTGTATCTTACTCCTTACCAGTTATTGTTGGTCACATCCACTGACTATTGGTTATTCCCCTGTTTTCACAAAATATTAGTGGACTGACCCAATTAAGTTCTATATAAATGATTCATTTGCAAGTCATTCACTAATCTACATGTTAAACTCCTTTGAAATTATTACAAGTTGATCAAAGATCTCGGATCATCGAGTTTTGTAGCGTTGCTTGCTTTGTTGCCCAATGCTTTTCCTTTTTCATATTTTATTTTTATATTTTTAGCTTCTTTTTATTTACTTTTTTGGCAATATTTCTGCAGTTTTCTGGGAATGTCCTCAAGTTCCTCTCTTATAAGAACTCTGGATTGTAGGAAAATTCAATCTTATCCATATATATTCCTTGCTTCCATTATTCCGTAATATTAGTCTCTAACCAGTCAGCCTTTATAACGTTAGCCCTTTATCTTCTATATTTCAGCCTAAATACCCAGGTCGAATTAGGAATGAAATGGTTATACCCTGCCATCTTTTATTGATAGTTCCTTAATGCTATAACCTTTAGCCCTCTATCTACTATCATATTTCAACCTAGATACCCATCTATAGATTATGATGTGAAATGGTTAAACCCTTTTACACGACCATCTTTCAATGGTGGGTAGCACACAGTAAACCCATTAGAGTCAATTACTAACCCAAGGTAGTCCATTTACTCTGAAGTTTAAAATAGTTTTAAACCCCCAAATTTTAGTTCATTTTGGAACCTTTCTTTTTTCTTTTGTGTGTTTAACCACTCAGTAGATGATGCCTGCATTGGCGGAGGAGTCTAGATTGATTTTTTTTTTTGTACATCCTATCTTATAACAACATGACCCATTGAGAGGTATTTCATGTGTTGATCTTTGTTTTTATGTCTTGAAAAAGGGTGTATGATTGAAGTTGTTTCCTTTTCTATATCCAAGACGTAACAGACATGACACTTGGTACGTCCTAAATGAGCAGGCCCTTCATCTACAACAAGTTAAATGAGAGGCTAATGGCTAAACATACTCATGACAAGAGAGAATTAATTTTTTTTTTTCAATAAAACTTAATATGAATGGCAAGAAGGGTTCTCTGATTTCAAATTTCTAATTTAGGGCCAAAAAGCAGTGGAGGACCTAAGACTGCAAGGATGAAAATTTAAGGATGAGTTTAACAAACGGTTGGTACGACACTGTTGGATATGAATTTTGGTGACCTATGTGAAGAAGGAATCACAAGGCATCCCCAAGTAGGTGTTATCTAGCAGCGTGATGACTTACTATTGGTTGAAATACATGAGACAGGTTTTTTGAAAAATAGTTGACACTTTGAACTTTACCAGTTGTGTCCAATAATAAGATCTTGATGGTAGAGAGATGAAAGTTGAACTGGTAGATATAATTGTGTCTGCTAGCTACTATAGTGGTGAGGTGCAGAATATCAATAAGGAGTATAACTAGGCTGTCACGCCCCAAAATATATGTAGTAAAACATGGTGCACGACATGGTCGCAGTTTCTCACCATCAAAACTGCAAGGCCTCTTTTGATCAACAAACATCCATGCTTAATTGATCTTAATAAAAGCAACTCCTATATATGTGTATAACCATCAAACATAAGTATACAAATTTAGTATAATTGCTACCTATAGGTGCTTGCTCAAGAGAATCTTTTTAAATTTCTATTCTCGATATGCTATCCCATTTGATTGAATCCGCTTGTTAATTTTAGTTGGTGGGGGTGAGCTTAAGCTAAGCAAGTGAATGAACATGCCATGCAATTATATAATCTAAAATCATGAAATTCGAGATGTAATATAGACAAACAACTTCTGGATGTTAAAATGATAAAACCATGTCAATGTGCATGAGGAAAAAAATAAAATATAACACCTAGCATTTTTTTTTTACGATTAAATCACATACTAAAAATTAGGTAGTCCATATCCCAATGCGGTCAACACTTCACATCTTGGTTGACTTGTGTCTCACCACTTTAAATCACTCGTGGCCTAGCTGCCTTATCAGGGCATGTGCACATAAACACCTTTCTGGAGGGGCCACAGTGAGATCCGTCATGGCTTACTTAATTTCATTTATACTGATATATTTATTATATGACGCACATGGTACACGGGCAGAAATACATTCATATATGCTATCCATATAACATCATGTTATAATTGAGAATCATTAACCATGCCCCATGTACGTGCATCATATGCCTATGACTATCACATGCCCACGACTAAATATAACACAAATACATCATCAGTATCAAACGAACCAGTTAACTATTTTCAAATAATTACTACAACTACAAAGCATGAGACAACCACTTACCGTGAAATCATTGCTACTAAAGCTCTTAGAAACTTTTAATATACATCTGTAATGTCTCCCAAACTTCTGGAGGATTTCCTAGAAACAACCCAAAAAGTACATTTTATTAACTAGACTCATCATTTTAGTTTCCATTGACTAAAAATTCGAACATCAAAACTCAACTATTTAGTAACTAACACTGAGTGAACGCTATCCTATTAATATAATGATGCGTCTTCTCCGTCGGCGAAGGCGTCGGAGATGACCGGCTGGTAACGGTGGCGATTTCTTGGCGGCATCTCGACCTGCAAGAGTGGAAGAAGGGAGAGCAAGGAGAACAGGCAACACCAAGAAATCAAAAGAATTAGAGAAGAAAAAGGATTTTATTGCTCCGGAAGTGAGCTCAGAGGAGTTCAGCTTCACCAGTGAGCTCAGCGAGCTCTACAATTCCCAATTAGGGCAAAATCAATCGATGTCCGAAAACAGAAGGACTCGGTCCTTTATATCCTCACCCCGAGTGTGGGTTTTGGGCCGGTCCAATGGTTTGGGTTATATAATGGACCCAAACCCGGCCCATTACAACTTGAGCAAAGTAAAAGAAGATGGCTCAGATTTCATCATAGCCGTTACAAATCAAACAAAGGAAAAGAAGATGGCTCCGAGTTCATCATAGCCGTTACAAATCAAACAAAGAAAAAGGAGGGAGCTCAGGAGAGGAAGCATTCTCATCACAGCTCGTCCCTGACCCAAATCCAGCCCATTGCAATTCAGCAGAGAAGAAGGAGGGAATCAACAGGAAGCTCTGAAGAACAGAAGAACTCACCAGGAAGTAACAGGGAAGCAACATGGAGCTCAGGATCTCATCATTGCTCCTCCCTTGAAATCGACCTTGCCTCAAGGTCGAAGGTGGGAAATTTTTTGACCAGCCCCCAATAAGACTCCCAGGAGGCATCAGATACTGGCAATTGCTTCCATTTGACTAAGATTTCTGTTACAGCCTTCCCAAGCCGACTCACCATTCTTCTCTCCAGAATAGCTTCTGGTTCTTTAATCACCTCAACATTATGGGAGGGCAATTGATTTTGAACCTGTATAGTGTTACCCAGTTTCCTCTTCAATTGAGAAACATGGAAAACAGGGTGAATTTTTGCTTCCTCAGGCAACTCCAACTTGTAGGCAACTGATCCTATTTTTTGTAGGATTTTATATGGTCCATAGAATAGAGGAGACAGTTTTTGGGATCTTCTGCCACCAACTGAGATTTGTCTATATGGCTGTAACCTCAGAAATACCATGTCTCCAACATCAAAGGACCTCTCTGTCCTGTGTAAATCAGCCCACTTCTTCATTCTGTCCTGTGCCTTGGACAAATTATCCTTTAGTAACTGGAGTGTTGCATCCCTATCCATTAAAGCATCTTCCACAGCTTGTAACCTGGCAGTTTTGGGAATATAGGAAGAAATGGTGGGAGGTGTCTTACCATACAAAGCTTGATATGGTGCCATTCTAATGGATGAGTGCCAACTGGTATTATACCAGTATTGTGCCCAGGGCAACCATTTGCACCAGTCTTGAGGTTTATGAGAGCAAAAACATCTCAAATAAGTTTCAAGACATCTGTTAACCACCTCAGTTTGCCCATCAGTTTGAGGGTGGAAAGAGGTGCTGAATAATAGCTTAGTGCCCTGGAGATTCCACAGTTCTTTCCAAAAGTCACTGGTAAAAACAGTATCTCTATCAGATACTATACTATGGGGCATTCCATATAAGCTATAGATATTATCTAGGAAGGTAGCAGCCACTGTCTTAGCTGTGTAAGGATGAGAGAGGTAAGAAATGAGCAAACTTTGTTAGTCTGTCAACAATAACAAAGATGACAGATTTTCCCCAACTCTTTGGCAGTCCTTCAATGAAGTCCATTGAGATTTCTTCCCATACCTGTTCAGGAATAGGGAGAGGTTGTAGGAAGCCTGCTGGTTTGGTGGTCTCATATTTAGACCTTTGGCATATGTCACACTCCCTGATGTATCTTTTAACACTGTTCTTCATTCCTTGCCAATAGACTACTCGTTTAAGCCTCTGGTAAGTTTTTTCATACCCTGAATGTCCACCTACAGGTGTGTCATGATGCTCAGACAGCAGCAACTGGATGACAGATGCTGTAGGACTAACCAGGATCCTTCCTTTGTAGTAAAAAAGCCCATTCCTTTTCTGATATTTGGTAGTATCTAAAAGTCCTTCACTCCATTTGCTATCCAGTTCAGAAAAATAAACATCAGTACTTACCATTTTTTTAACCAAGTCAATCCAGTCAGATTCAATAACTGAGATTTCCATCAGTGTAGGGTTTCCTGTTGTTTCATTTCTTCTGGACAGACTATCAGCAGCCACATTTTCCCTGCCCTTCTTGTACTCTACCCTATATCTATAATTACACAACTTCAAAAGCCAAGTGTGTTGAGCTTCAGTGTAAAGTCTTTGTTCTAACAAATACTTCAAGGGCTTATGATCTGTTCTAACAATAAATTCCATTCCAGAAGGTACTGCCTCCACTTCTTGGTAGCTAACAACAGACCCAACATTTCTCTTTCATAGGCAGAAGCAAGCTTACCAGGATTTTTTAACTCCTGGCTGATGTAAGCTATGGGGTGATTATCCTGCATCAGAACTGCCCCAATTCTACTAGCTGAAGCATCACATTCTATCACAAAAGGTGAGGAATAATTGGGAAGAGCCAAGACTGGAGGATGGGTAAGAGCTGTTTTCAAGGTCTCAAAAGCTGACTGAGTTGCTGCAGTCCATAGGAAAGCCTGTTTCTTGGTAAGAGCAGTGAGAGGAGCAGCTAGGGTGCTATATCCCTTGATGAACTTTCTATAGTATCCAGTTAACCCCAAAAAACCCTCAATGCCTTCAGTGTTTTAGGTACTGGCCACTCTATTACGGCTTGAATCTTATTCATGTCCACAGCTACCCCTTGAGCAGATACCACATGTCCCAGATATGCTACTTCAGGCACCCCAAACTGGCACTTACTTCTTTTAGCAAAGAGCTGGTTACTTTTAAGAACCTCAAATACTACCCTAACATGCTTCAGTGTTCCTGTAAACTACTGCTGTTGATGAGGATATCATCAAAAAATATCAATACAAACTTCCTAAGATAAGGCTTAAACAACTCATTCATCAATGCTTGAAAGGTAGCAGGAGCATTAGTTAAGCCAAAAGGCATAACCAAGTACTCATAATGTCCTGCATGAGTCTTGAAAGCTGTCTTAGGGATGTCCTCCTCTTTCATCCTTATTTGATGATACCCACTTCTCAAATCCAACTTGGAAAAAATATTGGATCCATATAATTCATCCAATAACTCATCAATTATGGGAATAGGATACTTATCTTTAACAGTTTTCTGATTCAGAGCCCTGTAGTCCACACATAGCCTTCATGTGCCATCAGCCTTTTTTACCAAGACCACTGGAGAAGCATATGGACTTCTACTATTCCTGATAATCCCTGAGTCTAACATTTCTTCCACCATTTTTTCTATAATGTTTTTCTGCTCCCAGGGATGCCTATAGGGCCTTAAATTGACAGGTTCAGTGCCTGGTATTAAGGTTATCTGGTGATCATAGCTCCTCTTAGGTGGAAGACCAAGTACCTCCTCAAACAGCATCTCATACTCCCTGCATAAGTCTTGTAGCTGGATACTGCATTCACCCATAGGTTGGGTATCTGTTTTCATCCTTATTTGATGATACCCACTTCTCAAATCCAACTTGGAAAAAATATTGGATCCATATAATTCATCCAATAACTCATCAATATGGGAATAGGATACTTATCTTTAACAGTTTTCTGATTCAGAGCCCTGTAGTCCACACATAGCCTCCATGTGCCATCAGCCTTTTTTACCAAGACCACTGGAGAAGCATATGGACTTCTACTATTCCTGATAATCCCTGAGTCTAACATTTCTTCCACCATTTTTTCTATAATGTTTTCTGCTCCCAGGGATGCCTATAGGGCCTTAAATTGACAGGTTCAGTGCCTGGTATTAAGGTTATCTGGTGATCATAGCTCCTCTTAGGTGGAAGACCAAGTACCTCCTCAAACAGCATCTCATACTCCCTGCATAAGTCTTGTAGCTGGATACTGCATTCACCCATAGGTTGGGTATCTGTTTTCTGACATACATACAGAACCCACCCCTTAGTAGATTGATATAAGGTTTTTTCCATTACCCTGGCTGAAACTACCTCCATATCATTAGGGTGCACTCCCTGCAGCTCCCAAGAATTGTCATTTTTTGTAATTTTCACTCTTCTCTTTTTGAAATTCACAGTCACTTCATCCAAGTTTGTAACCAGTCTACTCCCAAAACCATTTGACAGCCCCCTATGGGTAATACATGGAAATCAGTTACAATCTCCAATCCTTGACACTTTAAGCATACTGCTTTACAGATTCCTTCACTTTGTAACCTGTCATCCCCTGCTATGGTGACACTAAAAGATGTTTCAGGATTAATGATAAGTCCTGTCCTTTGTACCACCTTGGGATCAATAAAATTGTGTGTAGAACCTGTGTCCAACAGTACACTAACAGGTTTCCTATTAATTTGTTCAAAGAACCTGATTGTGGTAGGTGATGTACTTCCCTCCATAGCATGGAATGATAACTCAGGTAAATTGTTTCCCACTGTTTCCTTGGGTCTTAACAAGATTTCCTCCTCTTGCTCCCCTTCAGAATCCTCACACTCAATTAGCATTAGACTTTTACCCTGACATTTATGACCTGGGCTATAGGATTCATCACACTTAAAAACATAGTCCTTTTCTTCTGTACTCTTCAACCTGGGATGGAGATAACCTTCTCATAGGTGCTGTGTTAGTCTCTTTTCCAGGAGCTGTAACAGATTGGTTCTTGGTAATTAACAAAGGATTATTAACAGAGCCTTTAAAAGGTACCATCCTAGATTGTTTTCTTTCTGCCAATGCAATACTCTCCCTAGCCACTGCACTCCTATAAGCAGACACCATGGTTACAGGTTTATCCAGTTTAACTTTTCCTCTCAAATCTTCACGCAAGCCAGACAAGAACAGGCTGATCAAATTCTTCTCTGACTCCTCAATCAGATGAGCTAACCTGATAAAAGCCTTATGATAATCTTGAACTGAGCCCGTCTGTTTCAGATTAGCTAGTGCAGCAAGAGGATCATCCAGGTCATCTGGGCCATATTGAAGAATCATCTTATCATAAAATTCCGGCCAAGTTACTGATCCTCCTTTCTGTTTTTCCAGCCATCTCCACCAAAGCAAAGCTTCCCTTGCAAATAAAAAACACAAAATTCTACTCTATCTTCCAATGGAGTATGGTGAATGGTGAATACATGTTCTAACTGGTATAACCAATTTAGTATATCTCCATCACCCTTGAACATAGGAATTTCTACCTTAGGATTCTTTGGGAGAGGAAGCTTACCAACTGAAGTGGAAGACAACAGAGATTTTGGATTTTTTTTTTAAGAACCATCTGACCTTCCCCCAATTATGGCTGACCGTTTCAGATGAAGAGAAGGAGGAGGCATAAACCTTGGACTACCCTTAGACATCTCACTGTAGGAGCCTACACCTCGTCCCAATTCTTCTTGTCCCTTACTTTCCACTCGAGTTTCTTGGAATAATTTAGCCATCATCCCAACTAATTCCTCATGTCTGAGGTCCATTTTCTCTTCAAGAGATCGGAACCTGTCATCAACAGATCTCAACTTATCTTCCACTCTCTCCTCGAGCATTCGGCTTCTCAACGCTGTTCTTTCATCAATAGCTCTGAATTGGAAGTCACCTGGACCTTCTTCTTGAGAGATTGAACCTTTCCCGAGCTGGTTTTCTTGACCTTCTTGTCTCTTAGAGTTCCAAGCTTCGTCAAAAGAAACTGATCCCCTTTGCTCCGTTTTCGGTGTAAGATCATCGCCTTCTCCTCCCAGATCGTCGTGAAACCCTGGATCGTCGGTTCTGATACCATTGATGCGTCTTCTACGTCGGCGAAGGCGTCGGAGATGACCGGCTGGTAACGGTGGCGATTTCTTGGCGGCATCTCGACCTGCAAGAGTGGAAGAAGGGAGAGCAAGGAGAACAGGCAACACCAAGAAATCAAAAGAATTAGAGAAGAAAAAGGATTTTATTGCTCCGGAAGTGAGCTCAGAGGAGTTCAGCTTCACCAGTGAGCTCAGCGAGCTCTACAATTCCCAATTAGGGCAAAATCAATCGATGTTCGAACAGAAGGACTCGGTCCTTTATATCCTCACCCCGCGTGTGGGTTTTGGGCCGGTCCAATGGTTTGGGTTATATAATGGACCCAAACCCGGCCCATTACAACTTGAGCAAAGTAAAAGAAGATGGCTCAGATTTCATCATAGCCGTTACAAATCAAACAAAGGAAAAGAAGATGGCTCCGAGTTCATCATAGCCGTTACAAATCAAACAAAGAAAAAGGAGGGAGCTCAGGAGAGGAAGCATTCTCATCACAGCTCGTCCCTGACCCAAATCCAGCCCATTGCAATTCAGCAGAGAAGAAGGAGGGAATCAACAGGAAGCTCTGAAGAACAGAAGAACTCACCAGGAAGTAACAGGGAAGCAACATGGAGCTCAGGATCTCATCATATAAGCCATGGGTTAAGTATCTAGCAAATGGATTCTATTTCTAGGGCTTTTCAGAAAACAACTTCTTCATGGATAGCTTGTGGGCTCGATTTTGAGCTCGGTACTGCATGATTAATAACTGAGTGGACCTGATTGGTGGCTGAACGCTTTCTTGCTTGCTGCAGCTTGAGTAAGCTGATGCGGCTTCTGATTATTTAGTGTCAATTCCGGAGTTGGCTTATGTATCATATTTAACTGCTTGTTATCATTTCATAGAGTGATCCTTACCAGGTTGTAAGTTAGATTAGTGCCATCTTGTAAGTTTGTAGCTATGCTTGAACCAACACTAAAACAAAATATAGGTCAGTTATCATTAACTCCGTTATGTTAATTAATGACCACTTTCTATATTGTATAATATCCATACTCATTGATTATGTTAATCTATTCAGTTGTTGAATATTTGTCGTTAGATAAGGATTCTATATTGTAATTTGAATTTGAGCAGTTCAACATCAAAATTTCATATTAAACAAGAGATAGCTCCTTGTTCTGCTCAATACCGAACACTTAACTTGAAAATGAGACTATGGCTTGAAATATAAAAACTATGCTTTGTGAGTTGGTTGCATTTTAATCAAGAAGCAATCAGACGTGGAAGTTCTCCAAAGTCCAAATAAGGGAGATGACCATTTTTGTTTGTGAATACTTATACTTATCATATACATATAATGTATGTTTGATGTTGTTTGATTTCACTTTTTGGTACGGACTTTCCAAAGTAAAATAATGGAGCAAACAACTAACTTACTATAAAGTTTATGCCTAAGTGATGCATTAAACGCTTAAGGCTAAATTGTAGAAAGACCCCATGTACTATTGACTGAGTAGTGCTAATACCCTCCGAACTATGTTATTAGCAAGAACACCCTCTGAGATAACATTGTTTATTTTTTCCCGTTTTGCCCTTCTCTTTATGTCTTTCTCTTCATCTTCCCTCACACACTTTTTCAAACCCATCTCTTAAATCAAAGCCTCCCACACATACTTCTTCAAGATCATCCTTTTTTCCCCCTTCCTCACCTCTCCTCTCTTTCCCTCCTTCTCATCTCCCTCTTCTCTTTTTACTCTTCCGCCACCTTTTTTTTCTTCCCCAAATCATCCTTCAAATAAAACTCAATCTCCTCCAAATCGAACTCTCTTCCCGCTTCAAAATATAGACCCAATCCCTAACTAATTCCCCCCCCCCCCCCCCCCCCCCCCCGGCATCTTCAAAATCCAAACCTCAAAACTCAAAATCTTTGTTTTTTCTCCAAACGTAAATATCTTTCTCTCGCCAAGTTCAAATCCAAACCCAAAATCCGCTCCAAGTTGCTACTCAAGCAACTTGATGTGGATGCTATTGTTTCATTTTACTATCGATTGGGGGGGGGATATAAAAGGAAAGAAGTGAGTAATTAAAAGAGAGGAGAGAAGAGGGAGAGAGATTCAAGAAAAGCAAGAGAAAGAGCAATAAAAGAGAGAAAAGGAGGTCAAATTGGATATAAAATAATTTTTGACACCAGCCGTTCATGGGGCATTAGTGCTACTCGGTCAATAGTGCAAGGGGTCTTTCTGCAATTTACCAAACACTTAATTATGCATATTTTTCAACAGTTATCGAGGAATGCATTTGTAAACTCTGGACATGATATTTAATAGGGAGAAGTATCCTACATATCATAGCATGCAAGAGATCAGCTCGAAATAGCTGGGAATATTTCAGATGAGGCTGGGGCATACCTGGTTCGTTATCTCAGAGGTTTTTATCTTATGTCCTGACATTTCTTAGAACTGTTGTTCCCTGTTCTGATGAATGAATGCTGTATTATATGAGGAAGGTCATCCAAAAAGTTCTATTTACTTATTTTACTAGGTTAAAAGGAAAAAAAATATATTTTGAAGAGATGTCAAATTATCATGCCTTTTCTTATTTCCCATTCGTGATAAAGGTTATTTGGTTACTCCCAAGGAAAAAATGGGTTATCTTGTTGATGCTGAATACTTCATGGTATTTGTCGATGGACATTTATATTGTGACTTATGAGGGCAGCTGGGATTGGCCTTTGAGATGCTTTAGTTATATAGTGAGATTACACCTTTGTTTGATGCCCCTACATGTTTTGTATGCAAATTGTAGGAGAACTCATTCACCATTTCAACCCTGGCTGGCGTAAATTATTTTCATGCAATCAATTTTTTTCCCCCAGCACAACAATGCTAGATATTGCAACCTCTACCTATTTGATTGTCCATTTTTGAGAAAAAAGATGGATTCAGTCATAGGGGATGAAATTTACTCTAGTGAAAACATTGTTAAATTAGGTCTCATGGGGCTATGGGAATGACGACTAAGGTGATTTGAAGCTAGTACTTAGGTTATCTGTGCCCTCAAGGCCGTTGAACTGAGAAATTTTTTGTTTAATGTAAACTAAGGTAACGAAATGTAGAGGTTTTTTTGAATTAAGAAAAAAGACATTTTTGAGTTGGCTAGTGCAAAGCATCCAGAGCTTGAAATTTTGTTTAAATATCTAAGATTTGTTTAACCTCTATTTCATGTAAGTTTACAAATAAATTAGGTAACTTTGTTATATTATGCTTCATGGTTTGTTATAGTTATGGAAAAAGTGGTGAAATTACATCACCATATATATTCATACCTGGTTCTCAATATTGCCCTGGTAATCACACTGCAAGTTCTATAACATAGTATACAATGGGAATACTTTTATTTTTTTTCAGAGTATCCGTAATGAATTGTTTTCTTGGCTCATGTTGTGCCATAGACATTGCAGTTTTTCAGGAGAAAACTCCATGTTATTTTCCCCGTATAGAATTCCTATCCTGGAGAAGAAATTTCTGTCGGCTTCTTTCTGGTTGCAAGAGTTCTAAGAAGTTTTCTCTGCTACTGTCTAGCTTTGTAGTTCTATGAGAGACATCTTCAGCCACCAACCAATGGCTGGTTTACTTTTTGTTGACAACAAATCCTAGAAGTTTGGCCATTGATGGATAAAACGCTTGATTTCATTCAATTTTACACGTAAGAGACGGCCATGATTTTCATGGTATTGTTGGATTTATTATACCTAACGTACTGTCCTTTATCACGCGGGAGAAGATCTTACTGTTTTCTTTTTCTTGCTGCTAAGTCCTGTCATACAAACTTTCTATATGGCATGTATAACTTCCTCTGTAAAAAGTTATATTGGTAGGTGTCAGTGCGTTTTCCTAGATCTTTGGATGCTTTGAGAAGAAATGATTGACACATGGCAGTATGGCTCATGCTGACATTTCTATCGATTCTATCGATGCTCGCTGGTTGTTTCCTTGAGTGAGATTTGCTACCTTGCCAGAAAAGGGTAGCAAAAGGAGCAGAGAGGTAATATCTTTGGTCATTGAATTGCTTTGTTTTGAAGAATCTCTTAGTAACAAGACCTAGGCCTTTGGTTGATTACGATTCCCTTTGAACTCAAAATCCCATCAGAAGCTACATCAATGATGTGGAAATACTTGAATTTCTTGATAGTCAAGAATCTTAATTTCTTCACCACCTGCTCATCCTGTTTTAGCGCTTTCTTATGTGGTGAACATTGAAAAGCTTCTGCCACTAACTTGAGTCTTTTTAAGAAATGTGTACTTCTCAAGGCTGTAGATTGCATGCCTTGCTTTGTAACCAAGGCTTTTGCTTTGCTTTCCTCATGGAATGGTTTTTTTTTTTATTTTTATAACTCCTCAATCACGCATGCAACCAAAACTTCAGTCATGTTTAGCCAACTGACATTTAGATTATAGATCACTTTAAGGATCTTTTCACCTTTCTAATTCTGTATTGTAATTGGGCTCTTTTGTTTTGTGGCTTTCAAATGCAGAGGACGTTAACTGAATCATTCAACAAGTTTTCCTGTTCTTTATGTATTCTTTAAAGTATGTGCGACTTGCGGCGTACTTTCTACTGAATGCACTCCTTTTCCAATAATTGTCATGTTTCTAATATTCTTCTTGATAGCTACAGTTATTGATACAGAAACGTTTAGGAAATTTGTATCATCACTCTGGTTGTCTTTTTTTCCATTCTAAAATGAGATTTAAGGTCGCGGCCTACAGCCTTGCGCCATGTCTGAAGCTGGGACATACAATCTTGAGGACTCTCTGCACCATCTCTCGTCGTGTCTCCGTGCCTAATTTTTGGCTTACCGCGGCTGAGCCGTTGGTTTGGGTGGGCCCCCTCCGGGTGGTGGGTCCGTGGGGCCCACCATCATCCTACGGCTCGCCGCGCTTGCGGTGAGCGTGGCGCGCTGAGCAAAAAAAATTTCGTTATTTTTGTTTTTAATCCAAAGCAGTTCACCGGCTGGAACAACCATGCCCTTTAAGTGTTGGGATTTTTTTTTTTTTTGGGTATAATTCTATGGAGTCTAGATGTACACCTCATATTTTTTTTGAGTTGCCAAAGTAGCACAGAAGTTGTTAAAAACAAGTTACTCATAAAATAAATGTTTGTGGAATGCATGTAAACAAGAAGAAAAGGATGCCAACAAATGCAAAAATATTTTGTTTGTATTGAGTTTTAAGGTCAGTTACATGTTTCTCGATTCAACTTTATTAAGAGTTGTGTTTCTAAAAAAAAAAAAAAAAAAAACTTTATTGAGAATTGTGTCTGTCGCAAAATTGGTGACTCTATATTTAGTTGAAGTTGCATCATGTGGTGGTCAAAATTTGACCCGCATCAGGATGATGACACGTGTCCAAACTATCGAGGAGTTTCCCAAGACATTCACAACTCCCAGAGTCTGTCCTGAAACCTCCATCACATCCAGCTTCTCGGAGTTGCCTTCTAACCTGGAGATATTCTCAATCCGGAGTCGCATTTCGCCCGTCTGTCACTCCAAAGCCTTTACCACTCCGAAGTCTTGCCATTTTTGGGTTTTCTCCATTTCGAGACCTTCCCTGTTCCGAAGGCACCATCTCCGAACCTGAAGGTCCAACAACAGATCGTCCTTGATCTCTGCCGATACTTATGCAACTTCGCTCCCCTCACGTTCATAACGTGTAATGTCCCTATTAGCGCGGGCAGTTATGAACAGTGGCAGATTCCCCGGCATGCAATTCTAACAATTAACACTAGTGATCACGGTCGTTAAAACAAATCCAACAAGTGCAGATCATACAGTGACAACACTCTGTCAATTTCGCCGTCATGCCAACATCCATGTCAGATATATACTATCCTTCTCCAAAGAGAAGGGGGTCACATCCCTAATCCTTAGAGCGCGCACCCCCTGCAATACACTGAAAGTTTCTCTGTTATAGTCCACCACCACACTAACAGTTTTCTTATGATATTCCATCCTATTACACTAGTAGTTTCCCTATGCTAGTTCACCTTTCCATCACACCGACAGTTTTCCTGTATCGGTTTTCCTTTCCATTCCACCTACTGATTTTCACGCTCGAGAGTCTTAAGTCGGTACCACATAGGTACTCTTAACCCGAAAGATGTCCTTTCTCTGTGGCTCTGGTAGGTCAGATCGTGGAGCGGTCGCTTGTGGCGGATATTTATCCACCGCGAATGGTGAGATTTTTCCCACCACAAACTTGAGGTCTCTCTCTCTCTTCCAATCAAACCTTTCTCAAAATGCCTATCCCCTAGTGTCGATGGCCCTCAAGAAGTAGACAATCATCCAAAATGGCGCCCCTTCTAAAGGCGGGACACACTAGGGGCACGGTTTCTTCACAATTGAGTCTCAGAAAATTCGATCCTCGCTCAGCTCCAGCTTCAAAGGTATGATATGTAGGCAGATTTTCCGTTAGAAATGATGAGTTGAGTCGGTCAACTGTCATGTAAAGAACAGAAAGGAGAGACTTTCCAGCTTTACTCAAATAGGGGGTGTAGCATCTGAGTTTTCCAGCACTATCACTGAACTAGTACTGTACTTTCCATTAAATCAATGACTAAAACTATCAAGGTCCGTCCAGACCACAGTTTCACCTCACTAACTTGAAAGAGACTACTCCTCTGGAAGGAACGACTCTATATAAAGAGACGCGCTACGACGCTGGATACTCGATTAAAGTAAATTGATCCCGCGGGGACGGAAAGCAAAATCGGGCAGGATTCGCTCAATCAAAGACAGTTCAATTCGATCTTACCCGATCTAAGGTTTACCGTCTCTCCGGCCCCGTTTCGGTGCACTATTGGAGAGCTCACTGGGCCCGCTGCTTTATCAATCGAAAATGGAAACTTTCAAGATTAGCGTAATGAACGATTTCTATTATTATATATGTTATTTCAGGATTTCTTTTCGTTGATCGGATCGAGCACATAGGGTGCGAGCCCGAAGTCAATTAATTCTCTTTGGCTGAAAGCAATCTTCATCAAGACAGCTGACCGAGGCGAAACCTTCACCTTAGGAATAAATCTCTACAATGTTCTTCACAAGAGAGTTAGATTCCTCAAACTAAACATGCATAGACTCTTTAATAGTCAATGTTGATTAAAGACTCTATAGGCCTTACTAGTGTTTGAATACCCAACAAAAATAGCTTCAAAGGACTTTGGATCAAACTTTCCTAAATTATATTTAGTGTTCAATACAAAACATTTGCAGCCAAAAACTTTAAAATATGACACATTTGGTTTTCTCAAATAGTAAATCTCAAAAGAGGTTTTAGACATATTTTTTCAAAAAATAAATTCTATTTGATATGTAACATGAGGTGTTTACGGCCTCGGCCCATAGATATTGAAAGAGTCTGTATTCACTACACAGATGACATGGCTCTTCTTTGTCTCAAAGGATTGCCACCAGCGCCCAAGCACCACTATTCGAAGGCCAGATCTTTCAGATTTTCGCCGACATGAAAGAGTGGATGAAGGAGCAGCAAGCTCGGTCAGATCAGGATCGGAAGCAGACGACTCTCGACTGCGAGAACGCCGTTGTGAAGAGGAGACGTTGAGACAACTAAACGGCCAACTCCAGGCTTAAATCGTCGCCTTCCAAGGTACTTAGACACGACTGGTGGACAAACCTGCAGTTGGGAAGATCCAGAGGCAGACGGGCCCATCACGAATGTGAGACGGCCCATATCAACGTCTCCCATGTAGGAAGACAACTTCGACAACGAAGCAAACTCGCCTCGTTACCAAACTGGGGTTCAACGCGGTTAGATTCAAAGAAAGATCGAAGAGCTCCCCGACATTAGAACCCTCGACGAACTGGTCGAGAGGCGGATCCAGGAGGCGAAGCTGCAGTTCTGTAGCGGACTGATACTGGCAGTTTCCAAAGTTCTCGACTCCTCTCTCTTTGAAGGTATCATGGACTGTGAGTTACCGAGAAAGTTCTCAGATCCGACCGTTGACTACTACTCCAGAGCGAGCGACCTAGTTCGGCACATCAGACACTTCCGGGATAAGATGGTAGTCCACTCTCGCAACGGCGCTCTCATGTGTCTAACCTTTCCGTCTAGCCTGAAAGGCGTAGCTTCGGATTGGTTTTACTCCCTGTCGCCACATTCCCTCCACAACTTTGAGGATGTAACACAGGCATTCCTCACTCAGTACGCCTCTTGTCGGGAGATCAAGAAGAACAACCACCACCTCCTCTCAGTCAAAATGAGTGAGGGTGACGACCTCAAATCCTACATCAGCTACTTCCAGAGCCAGCTGGCCAAAGTTCAACCGCGGTGAAGATGTATCTGCACTCACGTTCATTAGCAGATTGCATATCTTTCACCTCTTGTACAAGCATCTGCTGAAGCATGACGCCACACAGATGAGGGAAGTCTATCCTGGGCCCAACCTTACATTCAGTTGGAGGAGGCTATGAAGAGTTTCGTCAACCACTTTCTCAAATGCAACAATAACAGAGAAGATGAACTCGCAGTACGAGACCTCGACCCATGCCAGCAACCAGAATCGGGGGCAACCCGCCTTCAAGAAGCAGGCGTTATCGATTCTCTCTCCAAATTCACTCCGAGCCTTTAAAGGCGGACAACACTTTGAGACTCCCCATAAACAAGGTCTCCAGTGCCATCAAGGATCAACATGGGTAAGAGGCCCAAAGCCGATCCAACACGACCTTGCACTTTCGGAGTAGAAGATTACTATTCCTACCACGATAGTAAGGGATATAAGACCGTCCACTACAAAAGCCTCTGGTGGTACCTGAAAAAACTTATCCGACAAGGCTTCCTCAGAGAGTACGTTCTTACCCCTAAGGCTACCTCAGGTGCAGGACAACCAAGCGCTTCACCTCCTACCAACGCAACCTGCCATCACTCAGTACAAAGCGATTGAGTGACCTGATTCCTCCTTTAAAGACAGGGAAGTACCTTAACCAATAACATCTCTTGTATTTCCTTTAAAGCCCGTGTATGTTATTTTAAATCATGAAATAAAATTGCGTTTTTGCTCCTAATCGTTTCCATGCCACCCCGTTGATGGGAGTGTCCCTATCAGATTTCAAAACGCTTGTACGTCCTGTTGGGGGAGTGTCCCCCACTCGGAGACAGCAACACAAGCACCAGCCTATGAGCACCATCTCGATTAGCCTACAAGCGGTCGAAATCCTTTGCTGTAAGAGTGTAACTCGCTCGAAATCCCGCCACGCTGATGGGAGTGTCCCCTATCAGAATCGCTGACGCTTGTAAGTCCTGTTTTGGCAGTGTCTCCCACCTGGAGACGGCAACACAAGCACCAACCTACGATCTTCCTCTCGATTAGCCTATGAGGAGTCGAAACCCTCTGCATGGGAGTGTCCCCCGCTGGGAGTCCCTGTCTCGCTGATGGGAGTGTCCCCTATCAGAATCCCGGACACTTGTACGTCTAGTTGTGGGAGTGTCCCCCTCTCAGAGGCGACAACGCAAGCACCAGCCTACGGGCTCCCTCTCGATTAGCCCATGGGCAGTCGAATCCCTCCGTTGTGGGAGTGTCTCCAACTCGGAGTCCCTACTCTACTACAAGGATTTTTCCCTCTTAGAACCCTCTGAAGTTTGCAGATATCCGGAGTTTGCATTTCCCGTGATGGGATTACCCCCACTCGGAGACAACAGCACAGACTCATTAAGACACTCTATAACCAACAGAACCTATCGGAGATAGAGATCGAGCGCTCCGGAGAGGTATGATCGTATCAGACCCGAATCAGGTAAGATCCGAACATGAGCAACCTTTATTCTAATGATATTCATTATGTTTATGTTTATTGCGCTATATCTAACAAGAGTAATACAGGATATTCCATTACATCCCTATGTTTACATCTTTCCCCCCGTTGATAGGAGTGTCCCCCATAAGAATCCCAAACTCTTGTACGTCCCGATGTGGGAGTATCCCCTATTCGGAGGCTGCAACACAAGTACCAATCTACGGGCTCCCTCTTGGTTAGCCCATGGGCAGTCGAAAACCTCCGCTGTGGGAGTGTCCCAACTCAGAGTCCCTACTCTGCTGCAGGGACTCCCCCTTCTCAGAGCACTCTAAAGTTTGCAGGTACCATTGATGGATATCCCCGCTCGGAAAACAACAGCGCAAACTCACCAACACCCCGATGCCAATCAACCATACCAGAGGTGGAGATCAACACTCTAAAGAGATATGGTCATACTAATTTCAAAAGCCAATGGTAAAAACAAGCCATGCAAGATCTAAACATAATCATTTCCATTTCAAAAAAATTTTCCATTCCAAAAAAATATTTTCATTTCAAAGATATTTTCATTTCGAATACCATTTCATTAAATTTATTTGATTACTTCTGACAAGAGTAATACAAGATATTCTATTGCATCTTTGTGTTTACATTTTTGAAAAAGTACAGGAGATCCAGATCTAAACTCCCCGGTCCTGCCACCATTTACATTCCCCTAGCTCTAAACAAATACTTGTTCATCAGAAGCAGTCATCTGTTTTCATCCGTGCCACGACTCCTGAACAAGCAATTCTATGCCCCCCCTGGCCTCTGTGTTCCACCAAGGCAGCAAAATGAGATTTTTCAAGGACCCCTCAGGAAGCACGATAACACCCACGACACTAGATAGACTCCAACAAGATAGGCAAGATGGTGATGGAGTTAAGCTTGCGCCCAGGTATCGCCCAAGAGAAGTACCATTACCGAACGGAGAGACTCCGGATCACCAACATAGAGACTCCAGCCCACAAGGGGAAAGCCAACGTCTCTTGATTTGGGTGAACTGAAGGCCCATCCGTCCGTTCTGCACATTCCTTCCGGTGGCGACACCATGTCACTTCAGATTCCCTAGAAGAGAGAGCATGATCACCACCTCCTCATCCTCCTCCCTATCCTTTTTCTTCCTCTATCTGATGAAGAGAAAAGAGGAGAACATGGCGGCGCAGTGAGGCAAGAAGAAATTAGAGTTTTGAAGAAAGGGTTCTTGAAGAAGATAGAGAAAATGATTTCTTCTTACAAATCTCTCTCTATTTACATATGGACGAGAAGGCAAATTGCCTTCAATTTAAATTTCAATCCCTGAAAAAATTGACCCACACCTCGAGATTTGCAGTGAACAGAAACAACAGAAGATCAACTGTCACCATGAAACCATAAAACCCCACAATCCCAGTTATAATTACGCCAGGATTCGAAGAGACGCACAATACAACTTGTGAGAGATCTAGCCGCCCGACGTGACAACTGACAGTCAGTTGTACAATCTCCAATTAATTCCATAAGAGCCACAATGATTCGAAGAGATTTGTCGTACATTCCTCTGCCCGCAAGCATCATAATGAGTTTTAAAGCATTGAGAGTTCCTTCAATCAATTTCACTTCCCCGACTTCCCTACCACAGACTCTGGCAAGTCGGGAAGGGGGGAATTTATAGTGGTCAAAATTTGACCCGCACCAGAATGATGACACGTGTCCAAACTGCGGAGGAGTTCTCCAAAGATATCCACAACTCCCAGAGTCTATTCTGAAATCTTCACGTCCAGCTTTCCTGGAGCTGCCCTCCATTCCTGAGACATTCCTTATTCGGAGTCGCATTCCTCCATCCACCACTCCGAAGTCCTCAGCTCCTCTGGTTTTTTTCACTCTGAGACCCTCCTCGTTCTGAAGGCTCCAGCTCTGAACTTGAAGTTCCAACAACAAATTGTTCTTGATCTCCACCGATACTTATGCAACTCCGTCTTCCCCCACGTTTGTAACGTGTAACACCCTATCAACGTGGGCAATTATGGACAGTGATAGATTTTTCGGCATGCAATCCTAACCAACCAACACCAGTGATCACGACCGTTACAACAAATTCACCGCGTGCAAATCGTGCAATTACATCAATCCATCAATTTCGCCTTCACGCCAGCATTCATGTCAGGTATATACTATCCTTCTTCTCAAGGAGTAGGGGGTCGCATCTCTAACCTTTAGAGCGTCCACACACCCCCTCTATTATACTGAAAGTTTTTTTTGTTCCAGTCTAACACCACACTAGCAGTTTCATTATGTTAGTTCATCCCATCACACTATCAGCTTTCTTGTGCTAGTCCGCTCTTTCATCACACCGACAGTTTTCCTATGTCGGCCCCCTTTCCATTTCACCTATTGATTTTCAAGCCCAAGGGTTTTAGGGTGGCACCACACCAGTGCTTCTAACTCGAAATGTGTCCTTTCTTTGTGTGCTATAGCAGGTCAGATTGGGAAGCGTTCAGTTACTTGTGGCGGTGGATGAACGGAGATTCATCCACCGCGAATTGGTAAAATTTTTCCACCACACATCATCAACTACAATCTTATTCTCGTGATTACTGGCTTTCGTGTTATACAAGTTGCCAAATAATTATTTCCCACTTATCAGAAGCTGATGTCATCTTCTGTTTATGAATGTACTTGTTTAATTATTGTCCATATCATTTCTCATTTTGACCAGATTTAGAGACTGTTTGACTTTGAATTTGCTAAATTGTATTTCATTTTAAATTGTAGTCGCAGATTTGCAAATTACAGATTCACAAATCTTTAATGCTCTGTTTGGATATGAAACAGACTGATCTCAAATTTTATTTTATTCTTTTCATATTTTGGAGTTGCGAAAAACCTAGTCTTGCTACATTTTCGGGGGTAATTGGTTGCAGTTGCAACCCAATTGCAGCGAAACAAATGGCACCGTTGCATTGGTCGTGAAAAGTGCCACGTTTAAATTAGGATAAAAATCATAAGAATATAAGATGGTACACTATTTTTGCATTATTATTTTGTAGTCTATTGCGTTGCTTTTCATATATATTTTATTAATCAAAACCTGTCGAAGAGAGATTTTCTCCCGTGACTTCTTCACAAATTATGTCCGTCTGTCTATCCTCTCTCCCTCTCTCTCTCTCTGACTCGTCGTTCGCCAGCTCCCCTCTGCCCCCTCCCCTCTCTGGCTCTCCACCTCTCCCTTCTTCCTTCTTCTTCTCTCTTGTCTCCGCCTCCCCTCCCCTCTTCCCCCCTCCCTCCCCCCTCTCTTCCTCTCTCTTTATCCATTGTTAGGATTTTATCTTATTTTTCAAAAAGAGGTGATGGTCTAAGAAAATTCAATCGAGTTGAAGAAGACTCTGACTTGAAGTAGAAAAAGCAAATCAAGGTGAAGCACTTTCCTTTTCAAGTGATTGCGAGTTTCCTTTTCAGGAGGAGTATAAATAGGATTTAATTCCTATTCAATAAAGGTTTGTTTCTAAAGATTAAAGGGTTTAGAATCTTTCTAGATCAAGAAAATCAACTCCTAAAAGTATTGATTAAGATTCTTTAATCATCTAAAAGTCAAGATCATCTCATAGTTCAAATAGGAGTTGTATTGTAAAATTTTATAAATAAAGGCTGTAACCAAGCATTGTAATTACCTCAATCAAGCTAATCTCTGGAGGAAAAAAAGGTGGAAAACACCAAGGAGATCAGAAGGAAGCTAAGTAAAAGAGGAGCAAGGTGAAGATACATAGAGATAAGGTAATACTCTTGTAATCTAAATCTAAATTAAAGAGAAAGGTGAATACTCTTGTTGCATTAAGAGAAATGTTAGATTTCTTTGTACCAAGTTATTATAAACCTCTCTTAAGTTCTCTCCCCGTGGATATAGGTCAAGTTTGGGCTGAATCATGTTAAATTCTCGTATTCTTCTTATTACTCTTTTTTCTAGGTATTGCTAGTTTACTTTATAATAGTTTTCTTTTGTAAGTACTGATCATATTGTCAAGTTCCGCAAACGTCAATCCTGAGAGTAATAGTTGGTATCATAGAATATCAATTCCGTCATAACAATTGGTATCAGAGCTAAAGTTTGACGAAGGGTGATATGTCGAAGAAAGGAAGTTTTACGATAAAGTTCGAGGTCGAGAAGTTCAATGGTAAAGAAAACTTTGGCTTATGGCAAAAAAAAGTGAAGGCATTGCTGGTGCAACATGGTCTTCATAAGACCTTGCAGGGTAAGTCATCAAAACATGTAGGTATGTCAAACGAGAATTGGGAGAAGATTGATAGAAAGGTGGCAAACACGATCCAACTATGTCTCGCAGACGAGGTGATGCACAACGTGATGGATGAAGAAACGACTACAGAATTGTGGTTAAGGTTAGAGACATTGTATATGATGAAAAGCCTCTCCAACAAGCTGTATCTCAAGAAACAACTATATGTGTTACACATGAATGAAAGGACAGCGGTGTTGGAGCATCTAAACTTCTTCAACAAAGTCATCAACAAACTTTTAGCTGTTGATGTCAAGATCGACGAGGAGGACAGGCGTTGATATTTCTCAGTTCGCTTCCAGAGTCATATGATCACATCGTCACCACAATGCTCTACGGTAAGAAATCTTGGAGGAAGTCACGTCAATTCTCTCATCTAATGAGATTAGGAAAAGGCCAAATCAAGAGGAGCAGACAGGATCAAGTTTGGTGGTCACGAGAAGAAAAAGAAGAGTAGAAGAAAAGAAAGGTCCGGGCTCGTCAAAAACATGTTACTTTTATCACATGGATGTCAGTGGAAGAATGACTGCAAGCATCAGTAAGAGTGATTGAAGAATAAGGGGCAAGCTACGAAGGCACGCGTAACATTGAGCTGTATAGAGGAACTGAAATATTAATGGCTTCCAACGAAGATGATACTTCTCACGGAAATGCTGGATATTTGATTCAGGTAGTACGGTTCATGTATGTTCCCAAAAATAGTTGTTCAACTCCTTAGTTGCAAAGGAGGAAGGGTTTGTCAAGATGGTAGATGGTTCGACTTGCAAGGTCATTAGCACTGGGATAGTCAATGTTACAGAAAGAGATGGAACGGTGCGTGCTTTAGAGGCGGTCTGGTATGTCTCGGAGGCATGCTACAATCTAATATCCATAAGGGTGCTCGATGAAGAAGGATGTCGGATCCAAGTGCAATAAGACGTCGTCACTGTTATCCATGGAGATAGGGTAATCCTGGAAGGAGAGAAGTGTGGAGGGTTATACAAGCTGAAGGAAGAAAACTCAGTTCGACGTGGAGTTTCAAGGATAAGCTTGAAAGGGAGTTCATCGCGCGATGGAGTTTCAAGGAAGACTGCAATGAGACATAAACTGAGTCAAAGTGTTACGGGAAAGAGAAAGGGTGCATTCGTGTAAGGCATGAGATGGTCCAAGCCATGGCGGTAGATCAGCCAAAGGCCCTAGAGAGAGGGGGTCAGAATTAAAAGCTTCATGGCACGGTTACAATCAAAAAAAGAATCAAGGTATTAATCCGAAATCTCAAGTTGTTTTACTAAAAGCTTGAAAAGCAAGTCAAGGTAGAGAGTGTTAGGATTTTACCTTATTTTTCAAGAAGAGATGATGGTCCAAGAAAATCCAATTGAGTTGGAGAAGACTTTGACTTGAAGCAGAAAAGCAAATCAAGATGAAGCAATTTCCTTTTCAGGCGATTGCGAGTTTCCTCTTCAGGAGGGGTATGAATAGGATTTAATTCTTATTCAATGACGGTCTATTTCTAAATATTAAAGAGTTTAGAATCCTTCTAGATCAAGGAGATCAACTCCTAAAAGTATCGATCAAGATTCTTTAACCATCCAAAGGTCAAGATCATCTCATAGTCCAAATAGGAGTTGTATTGTAAAATCTCATAAATAAAGTTGTAACTAAGCATTGTAATTGCCTCAATCAAGCTAATCTCTGGAGGAAAAAAAAAAGGAGAACTCCAAGGAGGTCAGAAAGAAGCCAAGTAAAGAGAGTAGTAAGGTGAAAATGTATAGAGATAATGTAACACTCTTGTAATTTAAGTCTAGATAAGAAGGAATGTAAATACTCTTACATTAAGAGGAATGCTAGATCTTTTTATACCAAGTTATTAATAAGCTTTCTCAAGTTCTCTCCCTGTGGACGTAGGTCAGGTTTGGGCCGAATCATGTTAAATCCTCATGTTCTTTCTTATTACTCTTTTGTCTAGGTATTACTAGTTTGCTTTACAATAGTTTTCTTTATAAGTACTGATTGTTAGAATTGAAGAATATAAAGGTGAATCTTCGAGTTGAATTATGGCAAGATCCGTTGATGGAATCAACCGAATGATGGTTGGAGTGTGTTCTCCTTCCATTTGTGATGAACGTGGTATATTCACATGTTCAATTCCGACTTCGAATGAATGAGATATTCAAGTCCAAAGTTTGCCTAATTCAAAGCCAAAACGGGACTAAAGGTGGCTTAAAGCATTTAGTCCCACATTGGCCGTGGGATGGAAGTTTGTGGTGTATATATAGAGAAAATTGAGAACAAAGGGCGTGCCCTTTGGGTACTTGGAGTTTTCGCGCGCGAAAAGGAGGGAACTACGTACGTACGTACGTACGTGCGCGCACGCGCGCCGCGCTGCCGGCGGTGGCTGCCGGCCGGCCGGCGCCGGAGTCGGCGCCGGCGCCGGAGCCGGGCCGGGCTCGGGCGCGGGTCCGGGTCCGGGCTTGGGCTTGGGCTTGGTTTCCCTACCTGGCCTGATTCTTTTTTGAATCGGGTCGCAGGTTATGAACCAGTCCAGGCCAGATCCAAACGGTGCGAACCAGACCCGCTCCGCCAACAGTTGCAAACCAGTTGGATTGCCAACGGGTGCGAACCAATTAGACAGCCAACGGGTGCGAACCAGTTGGACTGCCAAAGGTTGCGAACCTGTTGGCTAACCAAGGTTGCAACGGTTGGGTCGAAAGGGTGCAACCTTTCGTTCGGGTTCGAACCTGTTGGGCCCTCCTATTCCGCTATATAAAGGACTCCATGTTCTCAATTGAAAGAACAACCAAATCTGAGACTCTTTCTCTCTTTTGAAAGATCTCTCTCTCTCTATAAGTTCAGACTTCGGTTCTGAACTGGGCTCCAGCGAAGTGGGGAATCCACGACTTCCAGAGCGACTTCCAACGAAGTGGGAATCCGCGACTTCCAAGTGAAGTGGGAATCCAAGCGACTTCCTAAAGGAGATTCTGTCAAAATTCTTCAACCTTCCTACGTCCTCAACAGTGGGTGTTCCTCCAAAGAGTAAGACAAATATTCATTTGAAATTTGTCGTTATACCGCTGTTTTGCTAATCCTGTGTAGGTACTGGTTGACTACGGTTCGACCGTACGGTAATTTGGTAGTGCTATCCAAATACCGTGAAGAAGTGTTGTATCTTGGGAGACCAGCGTCCATTATCCCGTTAGCTCCGGTGCGGGGGACGTAATTGTCTTAAGGAGATTCGCTGTAAGCGTACCTCACTTCAAATACTGTATAAGTGGACTAAGTCCTTTATACAGGGGATATACTTTACAGTATATCGAGATTGACTTAGATTCAGTCTAAGTGATACTGTATAAGTGGATTAAGTCCTTTATACAGGGGATATACTTTACAGTATATCGAGACTGACTTGGATTCAGTCTAATTGGTGCTTAAACCAAGGAAGGAAATTGAAAGGTGGTTCTTAAATTAAGGAACGTTCTATTGAACGGAAAACCTCCCACCTGATATTTGCCGACCTGGCCAATTAGATTGTTGATATCTCAGTGATCTTGATAAGTTGTCAGATTGATTCTTGTTAAGCAGAATACCCAACAATCTTAAGACAATTAGAGTTTCTTACTTCTGTTCTGCTTGAACTTGCAGAAGATGTCTGAGACTAATCAAGATAGCTCAAGTAAGGCACCAAACATGCCGTTACAAGCTATGATGCCAACTCCACTTCCTAACCCGAAGCCGGAGAAGCCAGGAAAATTTGATGGCACAGAATTCAAGAGGTGGCAACAGAAGATGCTCTTCTACTTGACCACTCTTCATCTGGCCAGATTCCTGGAAGAAGATCCACCAGAGCCTGCAACTGATGCATGGACTCAATGTGACTTCCTTTGCCGAAATTATGTTTTAAATGGACTGGATGACTCTATTTACAATGTCTACAGTCCTATCACAACGGCAAAGAATTATGGATCAGTCTTGACAAGAAGTACAAGACTGAGGATGTTGGTACCAAGAAGTTCGTCGTTGGACGATTTCTGGAGTACAAAATGGTGGACAGCAAGACTGTAATCAGTCAGGTGCAAGAGTTCCAACTTATCTTGCACGAGATAGAAGCTGAAGGTATGATCCTACCTGAAAATTTTCAGGTTGCTACTATCGTGGAGAAACTCCCACCTGCGTGGAGAGATTTCAAGAACTACCTTAAGCACAAGCGAAAGGAGTTGAAGTTGGAAGATCTCATTGTGAGGCTTCGTATCGAGGAGGACAACCGCAAGTCCGAGAAAAGGACCAGCAAGAACTCCTACGAAGCAAAAGCTAATGTGATCGAAGACTCAAAGGGGAAAGCGTCTACTTCCAAAGGCTTAAAGCGGAAGAAGACTTCCCAGGGGTACAAAGGCAAGGTCCAAGAAGGCAAGAACTTGCGCTTCAAGGGAACTTGCTACATCTGCAACAAAGAGGGGCATAAGGCGAATGAATGTCGCAGCCGTCTCAAACAAAACAAGAATCTTGTTGATTGTCTTTTTAAAGACAATGTTGCAGTGGTAGACAAAAAGTCTGTGTATCTGTACCCGAAGCTTATAAATAAAGAAAATTCTTCTGTTTATTTGCTTGAGTCTCCTAATTTGTGGCATGCTAGATTAGGGCATGTAAATTACAAGTCTTTAAAGAACTTGTCTAATCTGGGATATATTCCTAAACTCAACTTGGAAGAAATTCGCAAGTGTGAGGTTTGTGTTGAGGCCAAGTTGGCTAAAAATTCATTTCACTCAATAGATCGAAATACAGAACCTTTAGGGTTAATTCATAGCGATCTGTGTGACTTGAAATTTATGCCAACTAGAGGCGGTAAAAAGTATTTCATTACTTTTATTGATGACTGTACAAGATACTGTTATGTGTATCTTTTAAACAGTAAAGATGAGGCAATAAATATGTTTACAACATATAAAGCCGAAGTTGAGAATCAACTCAACAAGAAAATCAAGATTCTAAAATCCGATAGAGGCGGAGAATATGAATCAAATGATTTTAGTGAGTTATGTGCTAGTTTTGGTATAATACATCAAACTACAGCACCATACACTCCTCAGCAGAATGGAATTGCTGAACGGAAGAACAGAACTTTGAAGGAGATGGTTAATTCCATGCTCGTAAGTTCTAGAGCTCCGCAGAACTTGTGGGGGGAAGCTCTATTAACTGCAAATCATATTCTAAATAGAGTACCCCACAAGAAACTTGGTCTTATACCATTCGAGTTATGGCATGGAAGGACACCTTCCTACCATTACCTCAAAATGTGGGGGTGCCTTGCAAAGGTGCTAGCACCATTACCTAAAAAGACTAAGTTGGGAGCAAAAACTATAGACTGCGTATTCATAGGCTATGCCTTGAATAGTAGTGCCTATAGGTTTCTGGTTCATAAATCAGAAATACCAGATATTCATGTAAACATGATTATCGAATCTCGAGATGCTGTGTTCTTTGAAGATATCTTTCCGTACAAACGGGAAGCAGATAAGACTTCTGGGAAAAGAACACACGAGATGGCGTTCAGGGACGAAAGCCCCGAGGAACGAAATGTAAATGCGGAAATTGAACCAAGAAGAAGTCAGAGATCTAGAATCTCAAAATCTTTTGGTCCAGATTTCATAGCATACGCTATTGAGAGCGAGCCTCAAACATTTAAAGAGGCTATGTCAAACCCAGAAGCACAAATGTGGAAAGAAGCTATAAATAGCGAAATAGAATCTATACTAAGTAATCATACTTGGGAATTGGTAAACTTGCCTCCTGGAAGTAAACCAATTGGGTGTAAGTGGATTTTCAAACGAAAATTAAAACCCGATGGATCTATCGATAAGTACAAGGCTAGATTAGTAGCCAAGGGTTATCGACAAATAGAAGGACTTGACTACTTCGATACTTATTCACACAGTAACAAGAATAACGTCCATACGGATGTTGATTGCGATTGCAGTATTGCACAACTTAGATATCCATCAAATGGATGTCAAGACTGCATTCTTAAATGGTGAATTAAGTGAAGAGATATATATGGAGCAACCAGAAGGATTTATAGTCAAGAACCAAGAACACAAGGTGTGTAAATTGGTAAAATCCTTATACGGTTTAAAACAGGCTCCAAAACAATGGCATGAGAAATTTGATAGTGTCATGATCAAAGATGGATTCACTATCAATGAATGCGATAAATGTGTTTACACGAAAACAGTTGGAAACGCATGTATCATTGTTTGTCTTTATGTAGACGACATGTTGATACTTGGGACTAATATTGAGATTATTAAGTCCACTAAAAGAATGTTATCCAACAGTTTTGATATGAAGGATCTGGGGGTTGCTGATGTAATTTTAGGAATTAAAATTACTAGAACACCAGATGGAATCAGTCTATCTCAATCTCACTACGTGGATAAGATGATAGAAAGATTCAAGGATCATGGGATAAAAGAGAATACAAATCCTTTTCTCCCACACGTCCACCTTCATAAGAATACAGGAACTGGGATACGCCAGTTGGAGTATTCTCAGATTATCGGAAGTCTATGTATTTAATGAATTGCACTAGACCCGATATTGCTTACGCTGTAAGCAAGTTGAGTAGATATACTAGTAATCCTAGTGATCTACATTGGACCGCTCTACTACGAGTATTGAGTTACGTATCACATACCAAGGAATATGCCTTGAGATATGGAAAGTATCCTCCTGTACTGGAAGGATACAGTGATGCTAATTGGATTGCAGATTCTGAGGAATCAAAATCAACTAGCGGATACGTATTTACTCTAGCAGGAGCAGCGGTATCATGGAAATCTTCTAAGCAAACATGTATTGCCCGTTCCACTATGGAATCGGAATTCATAGCCTTAGATAAGGCTGGAGAAGAAGCAGAATGGCTTCGACAATTCTTAGAAGATATACCGTTGTGGCAAAAGCCAGTGCCCGCTATATGTATACACTGCGACAATCAAGCAGCTATATCCAGGGCACAAAATGTGATATACAACGGTAAGTCTAGACATATTCGTCGTAGACATAATACCGTGAAGCAGTTGCTCTCAAATGGAATTATCTCTATTGACTTTGTATCGTCAAAGGATAATTTAGCGGATCCGCTTACTAAAGGTTTAAGTGGAGAGCGTATAAACTGCGCATCGAGGGGAATGGGTCTAAAAGCCTAACCTTACCGAGTCAGCTTAATGGAAACCTCACTTAGCGACTGGAGATCCCACGGACTAAGTTCAAGAGGAAAAACTAGTTATGATTGACTCAGCAAGTAAGCACTTGGGAGCTTGACTCCAATCCATTCCTAAGGTGCACATAAGTGCTTATCTACAAGTGGTTTAAGGATAAGCTTAACGCTTTTAATGATGCCTATATCTTGTTTCTAAACAAGTGGAGTAGAGTAGACTACTCTTAATAGGTCCATCACCTATGTGAGTATAGAGTTGGGTCGGCTCTTTGGGAATCTCTATGGAGGCTGTTATTCCCTAAAGATACTCTCTGAAACCAAGAATGTCCAGGGCCAAAACGGACACAACAGAGAACCAAAGTTGATTTGGAAAGTCACTGTGTGAAGCTTGTTGACTTGGCTTACACTAACGGCTAACAGTTCAAGACCTAGTTCACTGATTAGCCAGTAAGTCCGATAAAGCTTTCACTATGGAAGGTTCAAGACCTAGTTCACCTATCCTTATGCAGTTTCTTTTCTCAAGTACCTTACACAATAGAGTCAGTCTCTTTGTGTGTCATTCCTTGAATCTCTCATTCATTGTGGGGGATTGTTAGAATTGAAGAATATAAAGGTGAATCTTCGAGTTGAATTATGGCAAGATCCGTTGATGGAATCAACCAGATGATGGTTGGAGTGTGTTCTCCTTCCATTTGTGATGAACGTGGTATATTCACATGTTCAATTCCGACTTCGAATGAATGAGATATTCAAGTCCAAAGTTTGCCTAATTCAAAGCCAAAACGGGACTAAAGGTGGCTTAAAGCATTTAGTCCCACATTGGCCGTGGGATGGAAGTTTGTGGTGTATATATAGAGAAAATTGAGAACAAAGGGCGTGCCCTTTGGGTACTTGGAGTTTTCGCGCGCGAAAAGGAGGGAACTATGCACGTACGTACGTACGTGCGCGCACGCGCGCCGCCGCTGGCGGCGGCGGCCGGCCGGCGGCCGGCGCCGGCGCCGGAGCCGGGCCGGGCTCGGGCGCGGGTCCGGGTCCGGGTCCGGGCTTGGGCTTGGGCTTGGGCTTGGGTTTCCCTACCTGGCCTGATTCTTTTTGAATCGGGTCGCAGGTTATGAACCAGTCCAGGCCAGATCCAAACGGTGCGAACCAGACCCGCTCCGCCAACAGTTGCAAACCAGTTGGATTGCCAACGGGTGCGAACCAATTAGACAGCCAACGGGTGCGAACCAGTTGGACTGCCAAAGGTTGCGAACCTGTTGGCTAACCAAAGGTTGCAACGGTTGGGTCGAAAGGGTGCAACCTTTCGTTCGGGTTCGAACCTGTTGGGCCCTCCTATTCCGCTATATAAAGGACTCCATGTTCTCAATTGAAAGAACAACCAAATCTGAGACTCTTTCTCTCTTTTGAAAGATCTCTCTCTCTCTATAAGTTCAGACTTCGGTTCTGAACTGGGCTCCAGCGAAGTGGGGAATCCACGACTTCCAGAGCGACTTCCAACGAAGTGGGAATCCGCGACTTCCAAGTGAAGTGGGAATCCAAAGCGACTTCCTAAAGGAGATTCTGTCAAAATTCTTCAACCTTCCTACGTCCTCAACAGTGGGTGTTCCTCCAAAAGAGTAAGACAAATATTCATTTGAAATTTGTCGTTATACCGCTGTTTTGCTAATCCTGTGTAGGTACTGGTTGACTACGGTTCGACCGTACGGTAATTTGGTAGTGCTATCCAAATACCGTGAAGAAGTGTTGTATCTTGGGAGACCAGCGTCCATTATCCCGTTAGCACCGGTGCGGGGGACGTAATTGTCTTAAGGAGATTCGCTGTAAGCGTACCTCACTTCAAATACTGTATAAGTGGACTAAGTCCTTATACAGGGGATATACTTTACAGTATATCGAGATTGACTTAGATTCAGTCTAAGTGATACTGTATAAGTGGATTAAGTCCTTTATACAGGGGATATACTTTACAGTATATCGAGACTGACTTGGATTCAGTCTAATTGGTGCTTAAACCAAGGAAGGAAATTGAAAGGTGGTTCTTAAATTAAGGAACGTTCTATTGAACGGAAAACCTCCCACCTGATATTTGCCGACCTGGCCAATTAGATTGTTGATATCTCAGTGATCTTGATAAGTTGTCAGATTGATTCTTGTTAAGCAGAATACCCAACACTGATCATATTGTTAAGTTCCGCAAACGTCGATCCTAAAAGTAACAATTAGTATCGTTGAATATCAATTTCGTCACAACATCCACACCCTCCCTCTCTGCTCTCATCACCACCGTCGTCGGTCGATTTCACATCACCCGGCGACAGTATAGTATTTTTATTACTCTATTTCATTTTTTCCCCCTCAAAGAGGTCTGCATCCATCATTGTCATCTTCCACACATTCTTTCTCATCTTCCACAAATTCTTCAGTCTAAACTCCAAGGGGATGAATGACAAAATGGCTCGTGGGCTACAGCTTTCAGAGACCACTACAAAGTCTTTCAGGAATCGTAGGGCTTAATCATTTCATAATAAACATATCCTGGAGATTATTAAAACAAAAATCCCCACGTCATAAACTTCCATGGAATCTCAACTTCTTAAAAGGGACATATTTTACTCCCTCTTTCTTTATACCTAATGCATCATTAGAGGTTGTTATCATCTTTTTAACTTTCACTCTAGTGACTTTCAGTTCTCTCTTTAGGAGTTATTTTAACCCCAAAAAAAAAAATTGTGGTTCTCTTAGTGTGAAATGTGTGCTCATGATTAGGTTAAATGATTGGCGACCTTATATTAATAAATGTGACATAATGTGGGTATTTTTACCAGCAAATCTATCTACATCCTCTAATTTTAATTTGGTGATTGCGCCAATTATTGGATGCATCAACTCAATGAGATTATGATTGCTTCATGCTAACACCCTAACAAATCTTTCAGGGGGAAAAAAAAATTCAAGCTTTGTTGCATGATTCATGAGTTCAGTGCTGAAAACATATTTTGCCATGTTTAAAATGGTTGGAATCTCTTTTTGGTTTGTTGATTGATGTTTCAAGTTTCAGCTCCCAATACATAGAATTTCATGAAGATTTTGTGATTGCTACCCTTGATGTTACCGCGTGTTTGGTTGCAAGGAAGTGGGCGGAAGTAAGGAAATGGAGAAGTATAATTGCTTACTTTTCTATCTGTTCATCCAACACCGGAAAAGGAAAATGAGAAAACCTCTTTTTTTTTTTCTTTTTTTCCTTTTACACAATTACTTTCTCACCTCCAGGGTGCTACAATTAATTTTGTGGTCATGTAAATCTCATTTGTAATAAGTTGTAACTTAAAATAATTAATTTTGTGGTCATGTATATCTCATTTTCATTCTAATTATAATCTAATTTTTATTTTTCGTAATTAATTTTTATTTTAATATTATTTTACGGTCAGCTTTGTGATCAACTTTTCACTTTCACTTTCACATTATCATCCAAACACCGAAAAAGGCATCACAATTTTTCAAACCACACTTTTTAAAAACATCCAAACACCAGAAAACTCATTATCCAATTCTCAAGTTCCAAAGGGAACTATTACTACTTCCTCACTCCTCACTTCCACCCCTAACCAAACAGTTATGCATTTTTCTTTCTACTCAACGCAGTTTGCTTCAGGAACTGAGCATCCTCCGTCAAGCACAAAACTAGAAGAATGTTGTAAAGATTGAATAACAACATATTGTAATAATGGTATCTATGTCGAAAAATGGGCAACTTTGAGTGTCAATGTATGATGATGGTAAAACTTTTTGTCATTGAGCAAGAGATTTCATCTCTCTTTTAAATTAAGACCATAACTTTGTATGTCATTGAGCAAGAGTACTCCAATGTACCATGAAACACCAATATCATCCAAGTTTGTAGTACACTTGCTGCATGATTGTACAAAAGCTTGCCACCAATTCTAGGCTAAGTCCTCTGAATGTTAAAAGCAGAATAGTTGGTAGGATTAACTTTCTCAAACATAATTTATTTTCTTCAAATATCAAAATTCAAAAAATTTCTTGAGTTTTAGAAGAATATTATTAACATATGGGGAAAAAAATACATTAGGTCAAACAGGGTTGTTGTGCAAATGTCATTAATTTCACAAAACTCCTAAAAAAATCAATCTAAATGTACATGTGATGTGAGTGATATGTGTGATTAAGCCGCCTAAGGCCGCCTTGAACTCTTAGGTCCAATTGAGTGGTCCAAGATGTGACCAACTCAAAATCAAAATCAAATAATTATTTAAAAAAAACTATATCTCTTAGATTTCTCTATATTCTATTTTCATCTCATCTCAATCACTTTCATTGCATCCAATTCAAGCTCTCTCTCCTCTTGAAAACAACAAATTTGAATCTTGAGACCATCACTTGTAATAACAATTAAGGATGGCTTGTTAGCTTGGGAAGTGGGGATTTTGTTAGTGCAATTAGGTGCTTGGCCGACCTATTAAAACTAGTCCCCATCCAACTAATATTTTGAGTCATAATGGTTCAAGCAACCAAGCAATGATATGGATTTTTCTTTTTTGATAGTAAAGATTAGTACTTGAAAAGTTGTAAGAAGATTGCAAGTACAAGTGTTAGCCTTTGTTGGGTACTAGCACTACACTACACATAGCACTTTAAATTGTATTCGAAAATTCTATCCGATCTTTTACTAACGGAACAGATTCGGATCTAAAAATTAAACCCGAAATTCTTATTGGGGCGGGTTTGGGTATTATTATTTCAAACCTGAAAGCCGATAACAAACCCGAAAAGAGAGTAAATATTATAAAATAATACTTATCATCATGTATTTCACTATACTTAAATTAATAAAATTATAAAAATAGAAAGTTGATCATCTTATTAAAAAAACAAAGTATATAAATTTTCATTTTGATTCTAATAAAATTGAAACACACTTTAAGAAATAACTCTCATTAAAACTTTAATACACCTATTTAAAATCTGAACCCGATCCGAACCCGATAAGAAAGAAGAGATTCCGACCCGAACCCGACTCTGGACCCGAATTCCTTATCGGGTACGGGTTCAGATATGACACGAATTCGACCCGAACCCAACTCATTCACACCCCTAACTACACACATTCTAGAAGGCATTTTGGTCTTCAACGCTATACATGCCATTGAGTTAGGTGTCTTAAAAAATTTAAGGATCCCAATTTTTTTCCTCCTAATTTTTCTTAGTTTGATTCCTAATATTTGTCAATTATAAAGGTCCAAGAACATATTTTTTTTTGGTTAATGATGTTGACTCCATTTACATTCTATTTAACTTGTGAGGTCATGTTGTCCGTACGAGAGTTGTTAACACTCAAGTCTTAAGGCTCAATCTCTTTGTGATTCTCTCTACTTGAAAATTATTGTGAGTAATGGAGATTACATTAATAATTAGGGTAATTGCGCTAATTCAATTCAAACATTTTGAATATTGTACTTGACAATTCAACCAAATGCACCTCTCATTCAGATGGATTATGTCTTAATCCACAGCTAATTACACTTGAGTACATAATCAAATTGCTTACACGTTTCAATTTTGTCACATACATACAAGTATACGCATATATAGGACCTGTTTGTTTCGTCGCAAGTCGTAATTCGTAAAATGAGAATAAGAAAAGTGAACTGTAGCAGAGGAAATATATTGTATTTTACGGTGTTTGGTTGATAAAGTAAAGTGTAAATGAGAAAGTATATTATGTTTAAACTGAAAGTGTAAATGGGAAAGTATATTGTGTTTTACGGTGTTTGGTTGGTAATGTAAAAGTGTAAGTGAAAAAATTGACCACAAAATTAACTGTAGCAGTGCTTTAAATATTATAAATACTATTAAATTAAATCTATTATTGCAAATTAAATTGTATTAATAATTTGAGATAAAATATTAATAATCTTAATATGTCTACATAATTATGCACTGCATGCGTGTATGATATAATTTTGGACTAAGTATTCTGAAAATAAAAAGGCAAAGATTTATGTAGACAAATAATTTGAACATACTGTCTCAAGAGCTTCATTTCTTAGTTGAATAAAATAGTTAATAGGAACATAGAGCTTTTCATTTACCTTCTAAACGGGCTTCTAGAATCTTCTAGATCATTATTTCCCATATTTTCTCCACATTTTCCGGGCAATAACATTCAGGGCCTAGATGAATAAGAAGTTGTGTGACTTACCAAACACCATGAGTCATGAAGACAGCAACGCAATTCAAATTTAAGGTCCAAGTCATTAGTTGAAAACAAGGACATTTTTTAAAAATAATCTAGTTTTAAAAATATTTTAAAAATCATCCACTCCCATAAGTATTTCAAAAATCCGTCCTCGCGCACTGCGGTGGCGGCGAGCATTTCGCCACGCTAACGTGGCATCACACGCTGGGGGTACAGTTGCATTCTTTGTCCTTTGTCTGGTGTTGCCAACTTTGAACAAAGAGAAATTAATCTTTTTTTTTGCAATTATTTACCAAAACCGGTCAAAGTGATTTAAATTTTTTTCCCCTTTGTTTGGGATTGCCAAAGTCGAACAAAAAGAACAAAAAAACCTCTCTCTTCGTCTTCCTCCTGTTATCTTCCTCTCTCCTCCTCTAAGACACCTATGATGAAGAAAACAAGGAGGACTGCTACTGAGGAAAAGAAGAGGCAGCAACAACCGCCCTCCTAACTATTGTTGTCGCCCTCCTCGTCATCGTCGTTGTGCCCGGGTTCGACCAGCAACATCCTAGTTGCTGGTCGAATATGGGCACGACGGCGATGACAAGGGCGACAACGAATAGGGAGAGGAAGATGATGAGAAGGAAGAGGCAACAACAACAACCCTCCCTCGTCATCGCCGTCGCCCTCGTCATCGTCGTTTTGCCCGGGTTCGACCAGTCCCGGGTCGTCATCGCTCTGGGTGCCTTAAGAGGAGGAGAGAGGGAGAGAGGAGGAGGGAGATGAGGAGAGAGGGAAATTTTTTTCTTTATCCGGGTTTAGGAAAAAAAGTATGAAAAAAATTAAATTTTTTTGTTTGAGGTTAGACAAAAGAGAATAATTAAAAAATAATTTTTTTGCCCGGAGTTGAACCCTGAAGAAAGAACAGTTAGACAAAAAAATATAATTTTCATCCGGGGACGACACGTTGGAGGGGCAAAATGCCCGCCGCCGACGTGGTGTGTTAGAAATTGATTTTTGAAAGGAGTCAATTTTTTAAAATATATTTTAAAATTGGATTTTTTTTTTTGAAAATTATCCTTAAAACAAATAGAGGTATTTTCGTCAATTCCAAGAAACCAAAGCCTTCATGACAAGCACATCGTTTTCTTCCAAACTCTCTTCTCAGTACTTCCTTACAAAAAAATCCCCTGCACCCTTCTCAATTGTGAAATGATCGAACCGCCCCTGCCCCGCTGTACGACACAACGTCATATCCCACAGCAGCTCATTGTACTGTAGTTGTGCTTCCAGGGTTATTTTCGTCCAACACAAAAATCCAAACAACCCCAATTTCTCTCTCCCGCCAACCTGCGATTGGTTGTCGTTTATAAATACCACTGTTGATCCCAAACCCATAAAAATTCCCCATCTCTCTTCGCTCTCCCGATATTTCAAGACCACGTGTCACGATATCTAAAGTGCAAACTCGAACATCCCTAAATTTATCCTGTTCTCGCGGCACAACCCTACCCTCAACTCCCCAAAGATCCCAAATTTGAAGAAACTGTTAGATCCGAGCCGTTGGCTGCAGATCAAACGGCGACATCGGTGCCTGAACTTGAAATTAGAGGTGATAATTTCGCTTGTCTTAAAAAAGATTTCACCTTTTTTGGCTTTTTTACTGAGATTTTCTCCAACAAACCCCAACTACTGATCTCAGGGGGCTCATCAGCGTTGAATTCGTGGCATCCCTGTTCGTTTTTAAGAGAAAGAAAAGCGTGACCGAGAGAATTCCTCACCACTGGATCGCAATGAGAACTCCGACGAGGGGCCACTGCCGGATCGCCGATTTCCTCGCCGAGGAACAGGACAACTACGACTCCTCCTCCGACGACGACGAGCAGTTCTAAACGCGTCGATGCTCCCCGTCTTTTTAAGCAACCAGAGGGAGCTCGTCGAGGTAATGCTCGAGCTCGACGAGGAGTCAATGGCGGTCCGCGGCGTCACGCCGACTCAAGATGACCCCGGTCCGGGCTGGACCCTAAGCAGGAGCTCGTCGGCGGCGTCGAGGATTAGGAGGAAGTTCGGGTGGTTGACGTCATCGCTGCCGTCGACGCCCCGGCGGTCGGAGGAGGATCTGCCCAGCCTGGCGGCGAGGGACGCGAGGCGAATTCGGGCGAAGCTGGACCGGACCCGATCCGGAGCTCAGCGGGCGCTGAGCGGTCTCCGGTTTATTAATCGGGCCACCGGTTCTATCGAGTCGAAGGAGCTGTGGAGGCCGGTCGAGGAGCGGTTCGATTCGCTGGCCAAGGACGGGTTGCTTTCGAGAGAAGATTTTGGGGAGTGCATAGGTTTGAATTTAGTCTGATTTTGGTTTTTTTTTTTTTTTTCATTTTTAAAATTGGGTTTTTTTTTTGGGGAGGTCTTGTCACCGACCGGGTGAGATGACAGGCGGTGTTGGTAACCAGGGATGGTGGACTCGAAGGAGTTCGCGAGCGGGATTTTTGACGCGCTGGCGAGGCGGCGGCGGCAGAAGCTACAGACGATAACGAAAGAGGAGCTGTATGATTTCTGGGTGCAAATTTCGGATCAGAGTTTTGATGCCAGACTGCAAATTTTCTTTGACATGTAAGGACCAATGCAATCCCTTTTTTGCAAATTTTGTTTGCTGATTTACAAAATGAGTAATTATTTTTGTTTTAGAGCGGATACGAACGAGGACGGGAGGATAACGAGGGAGGAAGTACAAGAGGTGAGCTTAAGCTTTAAAGGTTTTAGAATGTAAATTATGTGATTTTTCTAGGTCCGTGTTATGTTATATTGAGATTGTTGTGTGGCAGTTGATAGTTTTGAGCGCCTCGGCAAACAAGCTGTCCAAACTGAAGGAGCAGGCGGAGGAGTACGCTGCGCTGATCATGGAGGAACTCGATCCCGAGAACCTCGGGTACATCGAGGTTATTTACACATTCACCCTTCAATTTCCTGAAAATTTGCAGTGCTGCGCCACTAAACGTGACACGTTGCTCAAACGTTTAAAAAAAGTTAGTGACCAAATGGGTACTTGTTTAACATATTAGGACATGTGAAATTTTTAATTGTCAACGTTTTCATAATTTGAAGCTATATAGTGAGGCCCCGAATTTCAACGATAGCTATAATAACTGACGTTGGGTGTTTGATACTCTAACTTCACGTACTTAAATTAATGCTGTTTGTTATCATTATTTGAAGTTGGTGCAAAAAATAAAATAAAATAAAATTGAATTTGGTACATCAAATCTTAGTTAGCATTTTGTTTTTTGCCCGGACGATTCTATTCTTTGTGAAATATATAGAGTATATATTTTTTAACTATGTCAGTTGTATAAATATCTGAACTTTAATTATTAAAACACTGAAATTTTCAAGAAAGAAAAATAGGAAAAACCTATACAATTTATCAAATTATAAAGAGTGTTTTTGTAAAAACGCTAATTTATGTTTTTTTCTGAGAGCAGTTATGGCAGCTGGAGGCGTTGCTCCTTCAAAGGGACAACTACATGGACTACAGCCGGCAGCAGAGCAACATGAGCGCCACCGCCGACGGCGGCGGCGGGTGGAGCCAGAACATAAGTGGGCCCGTTCCGAAACCCCGCCTCCGTCGAATCCGGAACCTCCGGCGCACATTAGCGGGGGCCAAGCTCTGGACGGAGGAGAACTGGCGCAGGTCGTGGGTGGTGCTACTGTGGGCCGCCACGATGGCGGCGCTCTTCGCTTGGAAGTTCACACAGTACAGGCGGCGCGACGCGTGGCAGGTGATGGGGTACTGCCTGCCGACGGCGAAGGGGGCGGCGGAGACTCTGAAGCTCAACATGGCGCTCGTCCTGCTGCCGGTGTGCCGGAACACGCTGACGTGGCTCCGGTCCACACGTGCGCGGCTGTTCGTGCCCTTCGACGACAACATCAACTTCCACAAGGTACATTTTAAAATTTTTTTTTTTTCCTTTTAATTACAAAATCTCCGTTGCCATGGCCTGTGGTTGCTGCTGGGATCTGCTGTCAGCTGTGAGGTAG